>PVKU01000444.1:0-42181 GCA_004027475.1 Anoura caudifer | reverse complement strand
GCGGCTCCGCACCCCCTACTCCAAGAGGTTCACAGAAGGCGGTCACCTGCCCCCGCTGGGGATGGGGATTCCCCTGCCGACATCTGGGGGGTCAACTCTATCCCCCTCCTCGGCGGTTTGCACTCCGCGTGCCATTCCCCCACATCCCCGCTGGGCGATCCCTCCTCCAGCCCCCGGCTATCTGCGAAGCAGCCCCCCATCCTGCAAACCTCCGTTCAGACCCCCGAGAGAGGATCTCCTCTCCTGTGGACACCCCGTTCCTCAAATGCTCGCGAGCAGCCCCCTCCCATCCTGGATCGCAGTCCTGATCCAGGAAGAGACATCTTTCCCCGGCGCCAGGTGCAGGTTGGCCCCCTTGTTCCTTCCTTCACACATTACCTTAGCCTCGCTGCAGCCCCCTCTCCTCACTCTTCCCGCCCCTCCAGTCATCTTTTTCCTTACTTGCCTCAAGTCTGTCTCTTGAGCTCCCCCTTCCCCTCACTACACCTTGAACTAGACCGGTCTCTCCCTTGGCTCTACATCCCAGGCCGCCTCTCTTGACCCCTCGCGACAACACGCCCTCACCAATGCCTCATCTGCAGGAAGACCCCAGCCTTCCCAACGACTCCTCTGCAGCCCTGGTCCTCAGGCACGGCTGATGTCAGGGGCTTGGGGTTCGCGGACCCGCTGGCCCCTCAGACGTGGCAAGGCAGGGAAGGACAGGGGCATTCCCAGGTGACTTACCGCAGCCTGCTGGAGAGAAGCACCGAAGTTGAGCATGGTTGGCTGCCTGGCCGCGGGCGGCAAGATGACTGGCTGCTAGTCTGCTCCACTGCTTGGCCACAGACAGGCACCCAGAGACACTCGACGACACTCCCGCCGCCGACACCGCGCTCCGCGCCGTCTGCCCCCTCCCCATTCAGGTAGCAGCTCCGCCTGCCCCGCGCCGCGGGCGGGGCTGGGGCGGAGCCTGAGGCTGGCCAATCAGCGACAAAGGTGTGTGAGATGTCGGCCAATAGGCTCGCGGGGCCACGCGTGATCAGCGGCTGCCCGGCAGCGTGAAGCTTGTGTCAGTGGAGCGTGTACACAATCCCAGGCAGCGTGTTCCCTCTGCCCGAGGGACTCCCGCTGCCACCTGACTCAGTGACACCCCCCTATCCCTCGCCCACCCCACGCCTGTCGTTACCCGCCCCGGCCTAGGGGGCGGTGCCGCGGGAGGGGACCTAGTCCAGAGGCACAGCGGCGGCGCGCCCAGGCACTGCGGAGGGCTAGTCCCACGTGGGAGGTAGGGAGGGATGCCCACTTTGCCGCGTCCCCTTGGCGTCGGGCCCCAAGTCAGCCAGCCGCGGGGTGGGCGGGACGCCGGGCAGCCAGGCGGAGGAGGCGGCGGCTGCGAACTAGGGTTCAAGCCAAGAGATTTGCATTTGGAAACGCCATCCCTTTGCTCGTCTGGCAAGAAAGCAGATCCTACTAACCGACCAAGCTGCATTTCTCGAGCATTCGCTAGGTTTTTGCCTCCCTGGGCCGCGGGGATCACAGGGCCTGGGGAGGACGGAAGGCAGCCCAGTCCCAGAGCCGACACCTGTTACTGTACCCCCAGCCCACGCCTGGGCCTCTGGCTCGGGCTTGCCCTCCCCATCTGCGTGGTTGGGAGCAGTGCCGGCCCCAGCCCGCCCCGCCCATCCTTCCTGCCCCGCCCATCCTTCCTGCTGGCCAGTCTAGAGAACGGCGTGGGGACTGCAGGAAACCGGAGAACTGGACCAATGGGGTGATGGGAGCCGTAGACCCGATTTTTTATCCTTTCTGGCGCCGACGGTTGGTTGCGGGATCGAGTTTTGAGCTCGATGTTGCTGAAGTTTAAATTGCAGTCTACAGGCTGTTTCAAAGATAGACCCACAGGCCAAGGCCTCTGGAAGGGCCCTCCCTGCCTGGAAACTGGGGATGGGGTGGGGTGGAATCTCCCAGGGTCTCCCGGGGAAGCCGGGGGCTCTCTCCGCCATGCCTGGGGTGGAGTTGCTGCAGGGATATCCGCTAGGTCAAGCGCTCTTTCCAAAGCACCACTGGCCTTCCACTCCCTCACAACCCCCACCTCCGGTTGGTCGGAGGCGGGCGGGGACTCCAGAGCCCGCGGCTCTGCTTTGACTCCCTTTTTACCTCTTTGTAGCCGCTTGGTCCCCGTTCACAGCAGCTGTTGGAAAGTTGGGTAGTGATAACGGGTCTTAAAACACAAGGGATATTTTATCTGCTTTGGACAGACTGAACACGTGGACAAGCTGATCACTGCTCCTCCCAAGAACTGCCTCACCTCTGTGTAACTGAAAAGCTAATATAAGTGTGCTTTTTTTTTAGCCAATAGGCACAGAATGAACATAGAAAGGAAACTAATTATTTTAGAAACTGTCAAATCTGTGAACATTTTCCAATGATTTGTTCTGATATATCTAAGGCCCAGGCTGGCCAACAACAGTAGTAATAATAATACGATTAACAGGGCCAGAGATGCCCAAGGTGGAAAGGAGGAGAACTGAATAGTCTGTCACTGCCTTTCCTGATTCTGCTGGAGGGGCGCCAGCTCAGCAGCCCAGGCTGTTCTTCCTGTCTCTCCTCCACCCTGTTCCACCCCTCCCCCCTCTGTCTGCAGGGTGTCCTTCCCTGCAGGCTTCCTTCCGCCTGGGCTGTCCCATCCTGTTGATCTGAGCCTGAGGGGCTGGAGCAGCTGGCCCTGGGCACCTGCTGCAGCAGAGGAAGCTCATGTCTGTGCCCAGCCGGCAGGCCAGCTTTGCTTCCTGCAGGGAGCCGTCCCCCTGTGGTTGGCCCTCCAGGTCCGAGCTCCATCCCTTCCTCAGGAATGTGGAGCTGCTGGCATGGTGCCCCAGCACGCTAAGAAGCAGGGAGCATTCATGGTTTGTGGGAGTGATTCAAAACAGGAAAGAAAAGAGAAAAGGGGTAGGAGGAACAGTGTGGTGGTGGCACAATTCCTAGAGATTCAGAGAAAGATGTTCCTGGCCACCTCAGACTCAACAGAACCAAAATTAAAATAATTGTTGCTGCTTCTTCCTGTATGCACTCATTGTCTCCCACGAAACCTTCACCTTCTCCCTCAAAGCCCCAGATCCAGTTGGTCCCCAGGTCCCAACAATTTTGCTTCAGTATTGCCTCTTTCCTCACTTTCCATTTCTATCCCTTAAATGTTTGTCTAGGTTAGTCTGTCATCAATTTCCCCTTGGATTAAATAATCTGTAATCTCCCAACCCAACCTCCATCCCTACCTTGGCTGGTTTCTAGTGCCCAAATTTTCCACACTGGACCTGAATGGCTTTTTGAAAGACATGATTCAATCACGGCACTCCCTACTTAAAAATGATCTTTTGCTTCTCTTGCCTATTTCATTCTCAGCTATACAGTGTGCCCCCAACTACTCCCCCTACTCTCCCAACTTCACCTCCCACAGACACGCCCCTGCCCACAGCCATAACAAATGACTTGCCGTTCCTCTAACATATGGTACACTTTCCTGTTTCTAAGCCCTGTCCTCATTAAATAAACATTGTGTTGCTCATTTACCCATTCCATTCAACAAACATTTGTTGAGCACCTATTATGGTCATAGTCACTGGGCACTGGGACAACAGCAGTGAACTAGACAGGCCAGGTCCCTGCTCTCACAGAACTTCGTTTGGAAGGCAAAGACAGGTAGATGAGATACACACACATTCACTCATGAAAGTAAGGAAATTAATAGTATTGCATAGAATTACAGTAAGGCGATGTGCCTGTGGGTAGCCGGTCCGATTTGGGAAAGAAGAGAAACTTGCTTTGAGGAGGAGACTTTTAAAGTGAATAATGAGAGAATTAGCAGATCCAGGGAGAGTGCACCTGAGTAGAGGAAACAGCTGTGACAGAGTCCTACAGCAGGAGGGAGCTTGCCTTGTGTGATGCACCCTGGCCTGAGGTGTAGAGGCTGAAGTGGGTGGGGGTAGTGAGAGGGGACAGAGTTGGAAAAGTGAGGCAAGAGGAGCCAGAGGCAGTCCTTGAATTTCTAGGCCACCATATGAAATTAACACTCTCTTTAGTGAGTCAGGAGGCCATAGTGTCTGGGAAGAAATATACTTTTTTTTGATCCTGTAAGAGCTGCTTTGCCACCTTGTTGAAGCCTTTCTTGGTAACTCCAAGATGAATTCATCATTCTCCTCTGCTTCCATAGCACTTTCTCCACCCCTCCGTGATAAGAGGAGAGCACATATCATATCTTACTGCAAGAAGTATTTTACAATACTAAATTCTGCCAATTTTCCACCCAGATCTGAGTTCCTTCAAGATGGTGGCCATGCCATAATAATCTTCCTGGTCCAGCATTTGTTCCATATTAGGCACTCAAGACTTTAAAATGGAGAAAATAAAATTGTTAGTTGTCTCTGAAGACTCACTGGGGTTATAGACAGAATGTGGGCTGATGCCTAGGCAGAAGTCTGGACCCTTCCATACCTTTCCCTTAGCTTGTATCATTGCCATGCCAGGCATGGAAACCTGTCATCCTGGACGTGAGTAAGAGAAAGTCCTTGGGCAGTAGTAAGCAGTACCTCAGATAGATGTGGCCTTTCCTGCTGATGGTGCTGATTTCTCCTTCACTCAGAATAATGATGTGGGAGGAGGGGCTGACAGTTAAGATCCCTCAGTTTAGTAGTGGATGTTACAACACATTGTACACTCATGAGTCATCTCTTTGCTCCTACCAGTTGACGGGTATCATCACCATTCATTCCTTGCCCTGCCGTATGCCAGGCATTAGCTGACCACTGAGGAACAACCATAAAAAAGACATAGCTCCTGTGTTGAAGGAGGTTCCGATGTAGTGTGAGAAGTAAATATGTGAGCCAGGCATTACTATAGAGTGGTTAAGTGCTAAGAAAGGAGTGTGCACAGAATATCCTGGGAGGGTAAAGGGAGGGCTGGAGGAGTAGAGAGGTAGAGGTGTAGAGAAGAGAGAATTTTGGGGATTTGGGATGCTCTGAACTGTCTGGATTACAGATTGGAGAAGTCAGATGAGGAGCTCATGGCATTAAGGAAAACCTCCCAGAACATAAAGGGCCTATGTGAACCATTAGAAGGAATATAGATGTGGAACTTTTATCCAGAGAACAGTGAGGAACTACTGACGAATTTTAACCAGGAATGATGGTACAGAAAGCTCATTCTGGCCCAGCATGGAAAATGGACCAGAGTGAGTGGGGATCTGATACCAGTAAGAAAGCCTTTGCAGTAATGTAGGCAGCAAAGACGATGCTAGTCTGAACTAGGGAAATAGTGGCAAGCCCAGTAACCCGAAGGATTCGGTAATTGATTGGATGTGGGCATGAGGAAGAGGGAGATGTGGAGGACTGCTGGGTTTCTGGCTTGATTCACTGGGCGAAACAGGACAAAAACGAGGCCCTGTTGCTCAAGGAAGGAACCATAGGGAGGCAGTAGGTCTTGGTGGGGAGGAAGAAAATGGCAAATTTGATTTGGGACATGTAAAGATGAGATTACCTGTGGGACATCCAAATAGAGATGCCCAGGAGGCAGGTGAAATTTCAGGTCTAGAGCCCAGGAGAGAAAGATCTGGGCTGGAGATTAAAATTTGGGAGTGGTCAGCATGTGGGTGGCAGTTGAAGCCAGAGGAGTGGATAAAATCCCCTAGGAAGAGTGGAGAACAAGAGATAAGAAAACTGGGAGCTTTAACCTGTAACTTTTGAGGGTGGGGATGTTGGGATCGGTGACAGGCATAGGAAGAAGGAGACTGAGAAGGAACAGCCACTTGGTGAAATATTGGCGAAGGGTGACATAGCAAGGACTTCTTTCACACACGCTGCACTTGGAATTTCTTGGGCTAATGTGACCTAAAGTATAGATGAGAAACAAGCAAGGACTGGCTAATTCAGAAAGCGAAAGTGTCTGGCAACTTGAAAAAAAAATTAGCCCCTCTGACTGGTGAATGTTATGAGTTATTTTTATTATACTAATTACCATGGTTTTTAAGCTCATTAAATTTTTTATTTTTAATTTTGAAGTCTTTAAGTAGTTTTTTTCTAAAGATAGCCACATCACCACTTCCCATTCCAGCTAATCTTTTCCTGCCTCAAGAGGTGAAGTGTTTTTCCCCAACTCTTGCTTCTGGGCCGGCCCTGGGATTCGCTTTGACCAATAGAATCCTGGGTGGATGCTGTGAGACTTCGGTGTCTAGGTCTTAAGAAAGCCTTTGAAGTTTCTGTTTTCACCTTCTTGGAAACCAGTCATGAGGCAGAGGAGCTTAGGCTGAATTACTGAATGAGAGAGAAAATCTGAAGGGGGAATGGCTACAGGAGGAGACCAAGGCACCCCCGCTAATAGCCAGGACCAAGACTCCACATGTGGGGCTGTCTGAGACCCTCCAGCCCCAGTCAAGCAGGACCAGCTGACACAGCCTGAAGGAGAGATGAGCTCTACTTAAATTTATGACCCACAGAATCATGAACAATAAATGGAAGAGCAACCGAGGTGGCATTTCCTGCCTCCCTTCCACTTGAGAGTCCCTACCCCCATTTCTGTCTTCAAGAGTGTCCTTGGGTTTTGGAATAGTTTGCTGTGCTGCAAGAAATAACTGAAATAGTATATGTATCTTCATTTCAGCTCTAGAGCAACAGCCATGGTTTTCAAAATATTCATTGTATAAGAATACTAAAAAAGATTTTATGTATTTATTTTTAGAGAGAGGGGAAGGGAGCGAGAAAGAGAGGGAGGGAAACAGTTTTGCCTCTCACAAGCCCCAGAAACCCAGGCACATGCTCTGACTGGGAATCAAAACCGGGACTTTCCGCTTTGGGGGATGATGCCCAACCCACTGAGCCACATGGGGTCAGAGCTTTTTCTCTCCCTTCCTGGGAGAAAGCCCCAGGAAGGAGGACTGGAAAAATTGATAAAGTAGAAGAAGTAGAAAGAGTGGAGTAAGAAATAATTTTTTTGAACTTGAAGAAGTGAGAAGTTCATAGGTCTGTAAGAAAAACAACCCCTCTATCTTCTCTGCCCCCTGCCCCATGAGCTCTCTACTGAGAGTCTGAGATGGAAATAAGTGGAAGGAAGGAGTTCACCTTGATCCAGCATCTGCTATGCACCAGTCGGTGCCTGGTTCACTGAGAATGGAGGACCTAATTTGGCTCACTATATAAAGTTTGTGGTATGTTGTAACACTTTACATTGAGATTTTTTTTAATGAATTAATTTTTTCTACTTTCTATGCTGCTTTTTTAAAATCTCCCCAGGACGTGAAGTAGTTAAGTGGTTAAATGTCTCTGCAAGGTTCCAACGGCAGTAAAATAGAGTTACTTTAACATTTTGATTCTTGCAAAATGAAAATAGCCTTTTTAAAACAAAAGTATTTTTGCCTTTTTGCCTTATTGCCTTTTTAAAACAAAAGTAATACGTGCTCATGATAAAAAATACAAAAAAGGCGTAAAAAGATGGAAATGTCCTATAATCACACTACTCAGAATAACCATTAGTACCATTTTTAAAAATCCTCACTTGAGAACATGTGATTGATTTTAGAGAGAGGGGAAGGAGGTAAGAGGAGGAGGAGAGAAAGATCGATGTGAGAGAGAAACACCAATTGGTTGCCACTCACATGTGCTGTTCCTGGAACCAGAAACCCAGGCATGTGCCCTGACCAGGATCGAATCCTAACCTGTAACTTTTGATGCACGGGATGATGCTCAACCAACTGAGCCAGGGCATAACATTTGATATATATTTTTTCAGACTTTTTTTCTCTGTCCTGCCTTCTCACTTTCTCTTCTCTATATATAATAGAATGTTTTATTTTATAACTTGCATTTTTTTAAAATTAATCTATTGTGGACATCTCTCTGCACATCAGTAATTATAAAGATAGAGCTTACTTAAAAGTAGGAGCTTCCATTTTCTCTGGATGGTGCCAGTTACTAACTTATATCTTCAGATTTCAGCATCCTGTAATCTTGGCTAATGTCATGGGTATGAAAGAAGGGGTGTTCCTTTTTTTTATTTTATTTTTTAAGATTTTATTTATTTATTCTTAGACAGAGGGGAGGGGAGGGAAAAAACAGAAAGAGAAAAACATCAATGTGTGGTTGCCTCTTGCATGCCTGGCTCCAGGGAACCTGGCCTGCAGTCCAGGCAAGTGCCCTGACTGGAATTGAACCAGGGACCCTTTGGTTTGAGGCTGGCACTCAATCCATTGAGGCACACCAGCCAGGGCAAGGTGTTCCTTTTCAAAGGTTGAACATCTTTCAGCTTTTTTGTGAATTATAATCATGATTATAATACAAACCTGCAGGGGGGTAAATAACCAGTGAAAGCTCTGGTTAATGGATCCTCTGTCCAGCATGTGGCATGGCATTTTTAATTGAAACCTTCTGAATGTTGAGGTCTTCTAGAAGAAGGGTAAAGCTCGTAAATGGTCTTCCTTAGGGTTCTTCAACCCCATTCTCACCAAGCTTAGCCATCCAATGGAGCACAGTCTTCTCAGGAAATCCTTCATTTCACCCTTGAAGACAAGCACATAGGCCCTTTATATTTTAAGGGCTAAGTTGCTCCCCATAACAGATATGAAACAAATATAGGGCATGGCCCAAACCAATCAAAAAGAGACTGGGGGATATGATGGGGTTGCCAGAATCTGACATGGTTCTTCCACAGTTTAATGACACCTATGAATTCCTGCTCAGAATGTTTTTAAGTTCATAAAATGAAATTTGTAAGATTGCAAAGAAAATCATTATACTAATATACAGTTATCAAAATATAAAAAATAAAATTGTAATTTAGCAAAATGGTATCCTTTTATGAACACATTCAATAACAAGATCCAGCGTGGGTCTAATAACTGAAGTAACATTGATGTTGTGATGAGCGTAAGTGAAATTTCGAGATGTGCAGCACTTGCAATTTGTTATGGAAATGTCTATGATTTCTATTAATGACAAAGTTACATGTCCTCCTGCTGCTGCTGTGGTTTGTTTCCTATAGTAATGATGAAGAAAATGCTAAATTCATAGTCTCCTAAATTCTATCCACAAATGTCTAGGGAAGTCTGGGGAACCCCAGATTAAGCATCCCTGCTTAACCTGCTTTTAAGGAAGAAAAATAGAACCTGGTACACTTCATCCAACTCACATTCAATGAAGATCTGGCTGCCCCTCCTAACTCAAAGTTGCAGTGAAGCTGGAGAAGAATCAAAGATGAGTAGCTGCGAATGCTTCTTGGTCTCAGCAGGCAATTTGCATCCCTGAGGACCACAAGACTGGAAGACTTTACCTCCCATCCAATTTGGTTTGGCTCTGAAATGAGCTCTTTCTGGGTGTTTTCCTTTTGGAATGAGGGAATGTGGGACATGCAAGAAGGGGATATAAACAAAATGTGACCTTGAGAGGCAGTTGCAGAGTCTGAAAATCTGTCTCCACTGGGCTTTTCTGGGTACTCTTGGGCTAGTCACTTAACATGCCCTGCCTCAGTTTCCTCAGCTGTAACATGGGAGTAACACAATAACTATACACAAGGAAATCAGCGCTGTTGAGAAGAGTTTAAATAAGATAATCTGTGTGAAAATGTTGCGAAAAGACTGAAGCACTGCTCCTCAAACTCTAAGTGCATAGAATTCCTTGGAGACCTTGCTAACAGAACAAGGATAACTGTTGAAGATAAGGAGGGAGGCACAGCTCACCAAGTGAGGACAAGCTTCTGTTCAAGGGGATATTCTGGCCTTGCAGCTCTGCCTCTCCTACCCTGTGCACCACCATCAACCATGGTGAAGACTGGCTATGGCCACGTCAGATCATATGTCAGGCCAAATCAGCACAAATTTACCAAACACCAGGAGTGGGAACAAATATTGTATGGGAGATCTGTACAAAAAAATAACTATATATAGAAAGTATTTTGCATCTGTAATGCTAAACGTCTCCCAAACTTCCCAGAGAATACATATATGTTACATCTTTAGATTTTGCAGGTCAGATCATTCATTCCCACACAATTCTTCTGAAGCATCCTCTTTCTCATGGCACTCATAGGTGAAGAGCCTTGAGGAGCTCCCTTTGACCTATTACATCTACTCTAAGTTTATGGTGTAGAACGTCCCAGAATGGCCAGTATCAGAAGGGAGATAATGGTGCAGCTGAGAATGTGGAAGATGGAACTCAGGAAGAACTGCTGGAGGGAGCGTCAGCTGGTGCCGTCACTCAGGAAAGCAATCTGGTAGTTGTTGAGATTAAGCGTGCATGTGCCCTATGACCTGTGAAAAACTCTGGAATATATATTCTAAGGAAATTCTCCCATGGGTCCATAAGGATGTGTTCATCACAGGATTTCTTGGGGTAGCTGGATGTTGGAGGCAGCCTTGCTATTTATCATGAGAGAAAGGGATCACTAAAATATGTGCACTGTCAAAAATTATACAGCAGTAAAAATGTCTACCAGGGGTATACAGCAACACTGAGGGATCTTAAACAGCTGGCGTTGAGGGGAAAACATAGGAAACAGAATAGGATTTACAGCACATCACTTCTGTCGTTTCTGTGAAGACACATTCACATAAAAATAATGCACCTTTTGAAGAAAGTATGCATGTACCTCTAAATATTAATGCATCAGAATGGGTGCTATGGGGCAAAGGGAACATAATTAGGGTTCGGAGGTAAAAATGAAAAAAAGTAAAATAAGAAGAACCTTGCATAGATTAATGACCAAGTGCTTAAAAACATTTTTTAACTCAAATTTCTTGACTTGGGGTTAAAAGACAAAAATGAAAAAAAATCCCCTAAATCTCCCTTCGGTAGAATATTTAAGGGCCTTCACAATTTAGCTAATCCAAAGTTACCTCCCCATTTAGGTGCCATCTGCCTCATTATTACTTTGCGACAGATCATGGGCTTTCTCCCTTTGACATCTTTTGTGCTAAACTCAGCTTCTTTTCATGTTGGCTTCTTGCTACACTCACCTTCAGTAGGTCCATAGTGGACAGGAATTGGGCCCCAATGTACTGTGGGCAGTGTTACTAAAGATGTGTTAGGATATGTTAGACTTCGGGGGTTGCTTTGCCCAGCTTTGGTTACACCATTGATTTGACAGAGAATTTCAGGAAGTCACTTAATTGTGCATCTCTTCTTCAGGACATACCACACAGCATAGTCATCTATAATTCAAATGTCTCTGTTCTCCATTAGGCTGTAAACTCGTGGAGGGTCAAAACCACATTTGCCTGTGACTACTGCTACCCAGTATTAATCACATGAGGGGCCTCTCTCTAACAGTGTTTGAGAAATGGATTCCCCAGCCCCCTAAACCAAACAGTGGAGCAATCTGGCCTCTAACTAGCTTACTTATCTAACTCAAAACTTTAATTGGTAGTAGTTTCAAAGTGCTTCGTATTACTGTCCTACAATATGCCACAAAATTAATATATGACAACAAGGAGAGTGTTACTCAAGTTCTTGTGTCCCGAGGCATTGTGTACCATCTCTTTTTTCCTTTCCTTTGAGAAACTGTGGAATGTATGGTCCAGAAATGATTGGATAAAACTAAAAAGACAGCTTGGATATTGCTCAAGTGAACTCTTGGATCCCCACTGTTCAGGATGGAAAACGCAATTGTGTGAAACTGCTCAGGCAAAAGCCCATGAAGGAAATGAATGGTAGTCATCGTGGAGGTTTCGCATCGTTTAGAAGAGTGGAAGCTGCCTTCTGTACAGTCAGGTCTGTGGTGCACATCACCAGCAGGGATATTTGCCAGGCTGGTTGTTTGCAGCACATCCTGCACCCCCGCCCCCTTTCAGAGTGGCGGGAACAGGTAGTGGGGGCCTGCACGCACCGCGGGGAGTGACAGAGCATCATGGGAATCCACCAGCTTGGCTGGGACTATGGAGCGCTGGTCCTGATTGGTACATGGGAGCGCCGGTCCTGATTGGCACACTCTTCAGGAGGCAAGGCAGAGTTTCTGGCGAGATCTGAAGACCTGACGGTGATGGCCCTGGCGGTGGGTAGGACTGCGGGGCTGGGCTGCAGCTGTCCCTGCAGAAAGCTCAGTCGCTGTAATGACCAACGCACACAATATCCAGCACAGCCATCACCGCGCTTCTAAAACAGGCTTTTCTCCTTGAACGAATCACTCTTCTCAGAAGGAAAGATTCATTTTGAAATGTGCCTTCTCACCCCAGCTCTTCTAGGCCAGGGTCCAACGCTCATTTTTACATACCCAATTAAGTGCAATGAAAAGACCATCTTGCATTGAGGGAAAGCAAATCGGAGGTGAAACGCATTAGTCCAGGGCCTGGCTTCATGTGCGCCGCACCACAGTGGTAGGTCGTTTTCAGCCCCCAAAGTAGCTGCCTGCTGCTTCAGGAGAGAATCCGAAACTCGAGCATATGGAGAATATTTAAACTAAAATTGGGGAATATGGCTGCTGCTAGAATGCTGCTATTGGTTCCCTGGTACATTCGGCTGTGAAATCGACCATCTGTCCTGTGTAAGCAGGTTGGACAGACTAGGGGCCCGTGGCTCTGGTTTTCAGCGTTTTCCTCATCACCCTCCACACTGGCTGCTGCCAGAGGTGACACAGCTCGCCCTTTCTGGCCTTGGGCTTTAAAAATTGTAGGCATGTGGCAACAGCAGAGAAAAAATAGGATTAATTGGGAGGGAAAAACTGGAAGGATAGGAATAAGGACTGTTGTGGAGAACGATATATATATTTTGTCATGTATAATGTGCACTTTTTAACCCAGATTTTTGAGGGGAAATAAGGATGCACATTATACATGGGTAGTACTAATTCCATATTTATATAAATGTTTTTAATTCTTTTATTTATGCTTATGCATTAAGTGTAATCTAGGAAGCAATAACAATATCCATATGTAAAGTAACACCCTAGACTATGATAATTGGTTTTGTTTCTAAATATAAATAAATAATTGAATTAAAACATTAAAACGAAAGATGTTTTTTCCTGAAAGTTTGGGCCCAAAACGTGGGTGCACATTTTACACAGTGAAATACGGTAGGTCCTTTCGCAAAAGCAAAAATTAGAAAAAATCAATAAATCTCAACTTGGGCTGCATGTTAGAATTACCGGGGGAGCTCTTAAAAATCCCCAGTTTAACCCTGGGTGGTATGGTTCAGTACATTGATTGCTGCCCTGTGAGCCAAAACGTCAGCGGTTCGATTCCCAGTCAGAGCATATGCCGGAGTTGTGGACAGGTCCCCAGCTGGGGGCATGTGAGACGCAACCAATGGATATGTCTCTCATGCATTGGATGTTTCTCACCTTCTCTTTCTCCCTCCCTTCCTCTCTCTCTAAAATAAATAAATAAGGTCTCTTTAAAAAATCCCCAGTTTAGCTGCACCCAAGACCAATTTAAGTCAGCAACTCTGGAGGTGGGGCACAGGCAGTTTTTGAAGCTCCTCAGATGATTCCCATGTGCAGCCAAGGCTGGGAACCAGAGCTCTAGCTTCAGGAGACTTGGGTGTTGATTGCAATTAAGCCATTAATAACCAGTGTGGTTTAGGGAAGTCATTTATCTACTTTCTCTTTAGTTTTCTTACCTATGAAAAGAGGTAATTGCCTCCAAATGTATTTGACCAGAAGGAACACAATTTTGACCACTAGGTACCATTTAAAAAAAATGTTTTCTAGCTCTAAAGTTCTAAGGATTTATTCAGATGGCAATTGAAAGTTGAGATTTGAACGTCAAATATCCTGAAATATCTGATTTGAATGTTGCTTTCTACTTCAAACTCATCCCACAAACTCTTCCAACAAAAGTCTGGTAAGAGAAGTCAGGTAACTTTCTAGGGCCTTCTCTACTAAAAGAAAATGTCCACCTCCCGCCATTTCACAAGACTTGAAAAAAAGGACAGTGTGTATGCTTGTCTCACATTACTGTTTAGCTAATTAGGTAACTGTCTAGAAAGGTCGCTGGTGCTTGCTCACACTCCCTCTCTGTCTCTTCCCACACCTGAGGATAATTGCTAACAGGCAAGGGCATTTAATATGAATACACTTAAAAAGAGAATGATGGTTTTGTAATCAGTGGGGGGAAGTTTGATTGGAACTTCATACTGAAAAATAAAACTACTGTATTTTGCTGTGTATAATGAGCACCCATGTTTTTGTGCACATTATACACAGGATTATTATACACATGTTATGTAATCAGTATATACATGTGTAACGTGCATGGATATATGTATATGGATGTCCATGTATAATGTCCTATTTTTCCTTCAAAAATTTGGGCAGAAAAGTACACATTATATACAGCAAAATATGGTAAATGATATTAAAATGTTTTCTTAGGTTTAATAAATTGATGTTATAATAGCAAATGTGCACTAATTCTCAAAGAATGAATTATGTGTGTTACTTTTCTCAACATGCATTTTCTGACAAAATTATGTCACATATATTTATACATATAATACATATCTGTGGTGTTTGTATACATATATGTATATATACATATATGTGTGTATACATATATATATAATTTCACTTTACTTGGACTTTTAAGGCCCTACCATAGAAAAGGTAGGGGTAGTAGTATTAGCTGAGAAGTGATGTGTCAGTAGCAACCAATTTTAGAAGTCATTAGTTTATTAGAGAATATTTTCACTACTCAACTTCTTAACTTCAAGGAATTGGATAATGAACATTTGAGTAATTATAAATGCATACATATTTATTCCATACGTCACCATACAGACACAAAAGAGGCGAATGTAGACTGTAAAATGTATGCTAGTTAACACAAATTACTGTACCCCGTACTTGAATATGGCATCACAGACGATGTTACTATTTCCTGCACTTGGGGGAAGTTGTCATGTTAACAAAGTTTCAGTTTCCAAACTCAAAAACCTACTTCACCCTACTCTACCATGGGCAGTTTTCACAGATTCCTAGTTATTTCTGTAGCTGTCTAATGACTATGTCCTCAGAGAGAAATTGACTGGCTAATTTTTATGTGTTGTAATACTGATAATAATCACTAACATTTATTAGCCAAGGCTTTGTTCCAAGCACATTCCTATATTGTCTTGTTTAATATTTATAGCAGCCCTGTGACCAACGTGTATAATACCACCTCCGTTTTGCAAATAAGTTCACATGCATGCCCTATTTTGTTAACTACCTGTTGCAATCATTGGAAATGCTCTGTAACAGGTCTTTACATTTGGAAATCCTTTCTCTTTAATCCAATCTGAAAACCATTTCCCTGGAAAGAAGATAACTCTATAAAAATAGCTTTCTAGCCCACACATTCATCAAGAATCCTAGACCTGGATTGGACCTCCTCTGAATTAGCTAAACCCCTCCCAGCATCCTGACAGGCTCCACCCCCAATTCAATAATTCTTCCAGTGCTTAGGTGCTCACCACCTCTTGAGGCACTTCGTTTTTACTTTTACTTTAAAATAATTGTAATCATTGAAAAGTTTTTTCTTGTGCCAAGTGGATATCTTCATTCTTGTAGCATCCCTCCCGCCAATCCCCATTCTGCCATTGTGAGGTTCCCACCCCAACTGCACAGAAGTCCTCTTCTGTGTGGATGTCCTAAAGCCCATCACCCGAACTGAGGTGAAAATCTTCCCGCTGTGTGTTTACACATCTTGAGTGCTTTTTCAGTGGGTGGTACACCTAGAACCTGAGCTTTTCCTGGAATTGAGTATCAATTAGTAAATTAGCACCAGTTGAATAAAGGTTTAATACAGGCCAATAAAACACTTCTAATAGTGTTTTCATAATCCTTCAAAACAAAGAGTATTTCCCTTCCCTCCCTCCCCAAACAACTGTGTAAGAAACCTAAACCTACTGACAAGAATGTGGTGAAGAAAGGTCACAGGTTAATTCTCTTCCAGGGCCTGATCCAGGCTTCCTTCCTACACCTGCCCACAGTTTGAGATCCTCGTGTGTGTGTCCAACCTTTTGGCATCACTGGGCCACACTGGAAGAAGAATTGTCTTGGGCCACACATTAAATACACTGCAAAATGTAATCACAAAAAAAAATCTCATGATGTGGACTTCTGGCCAAGATGGAGGCATAGGTAGATAAGCTCTGCTTCCTTGCACAACCAAAAGAAAGACAATAACAAATTTAAAAAAAAACAACCAGAACTGCCAAAAAATCTAACTGCGTGGAAGTCCAACAACCAAGGAATTAAAGAAGAAACATTTATCTAGACCAGTAGGAGGGGTGGAGATGAGCAGCCCAGGTGGAGAGGATGCATGGCAGTGGGATGAACTGGGCAGGAGAGGCAGTGGGTGGTCCCACATTCAAGTGGGGATAAGCTGGGAGGAACAGCTGGGGAGTGAGACAGACGGCACAACCCAAGGTTCCAGTGTGGGGAAATAAAGCCTCAAAATGTCTGACTGAAGCAATCTGTGGGGGTTGTGGTGGTGGAAGAAACTCCCAGTCTCATAGGAGTGTTCATTGGAGAGACCCACAGGGTCCTAGAACATACACAAAATCACCCACCCAGGAATCAGCACCAGAAGGGCCTAATTTGCTTGTGGGGAGAGGGAGGAGTGACTGAAAGCCGGCCCACCAGCAGGGCCAGTGGCATCGTCGCTCTTGGACCCCTCTCCCACATACAGGCCACAACGGAGCAATTTGGTTTGCCTTGCCCTGGCAAATACCTAAGGCTCCGCCCCTTACAATGTAATGGGTACGCCCAGACAAAGAAATATGGCCCAAATGAAAGAACAGATCAAAACTCCAGAAAAAGAATGAAGCAGGAGATAATAAGATAAACACTAGTAATCAGGATGTTCACAGAAACTATTGAGTACAGTCACAAAATAGAGGAAGAAGTATAGGCTTTGCAAAGTGAAATAAAGAAAAATATACAGGGAACCAACAGTGAAGGGAAGGAAACCGGACTCCAATTAATAATTTAGAACAGAAGGAAGAAACAAGACTTAAAAAAAATGAGGAAAGACTTAGGAACCTCTGGGACAACTTTAAACCTTGCAACATCTGAATCATAGGGGGGCCAGAAAGAGAAGAGGAAGAGCAAGAAATTGAAAACTTATTTGAAAAAATAATGAAAGAAAACTTCCCCAATCTGGCAAAAGAAATGGATTTCCTGGAAGTCCAGGAAGCTCAGAGAGCCCTAAAGAAATTGGACCCAAGGAGGATCACGCAAAGATACATAATAATTAAATTACCCAAGATTAAAGATAAGAAGAGAATCTTAAAAGCTGCAAGAGAAAAGGAGACAGTTATCTACAAAGGAGTTCCCATAAGACTATCAGCGGATTTCTCAAAAGAAACCTTACTGGCAAGAAGGGGCTGGAAAGAACTATTCAAAGTCATGAAAGGCAAGGATCTGCATTCAAGATTACACTTACTCAGCAAAGCTATCATTTAGAATGGAAGGGTAAATAAAGTGCTTCTCAGATAAGGTCAAGTTAAAGTTCATCATCACCAAGCCTTTATTATATGAAATGTTAAAGGGACTTATCTAAGAAAAAGAAGAAGATAAAAAATATGAGCAGTAAACTGACAACAAACTCACAACTATCAACAAATGAACCTAAGAAACAAAAACAAAAATAAATTAAGCAAATGATAGAACAGGAAGAGAATCACAGAAATGGAGATCACATGGAAGGTTATCAGCAGGGAACAGGTGTGGGGAATGGTACAGGGAAGATACAGGGAATAAGAAGTGTAATTTGTAGGTACAAAATAGACAGGGGGAGGTTAAGGATAGGACAGGAAATGGAGAAGCCAGAGAACTTGTATGTACCACCCATGGACGAGCTAACTGTTGGGGGGGGGGGTGATGCTGGAAGGAGGGAGAGTGCAGGGCAGAAGGGGAGAAAGGGGAGAAAAAAATGGGACAACTGTAATAGCATGATCAATAAACTATACCTAAAAATGAAAAAAATAAATTCAAAAAATCTCATAATGTTTTAAGTAAATTTACAATTTTGTGTTGGGCCACATTCACAGCCATCCTGGGCTGCACGCGGCCTTTGGGCCACAGGTTGGATGCCCCTGCTAGAGCATCTCTTTGAAACTTTGAGGCTAGTGGTTGCCTTTCAGTCACTTCACAAATGTATGTCAAGTGCCTGCCATGTGCCTGTGCTGTGCCAGGACTGGGATATAGCAGCAGAGGTAGGGTCTCTGCTGTCACTGAGCTTGTGTTCTAGAAGAGACGTATTTGACCTCTCCCTCCTACCCGCAACACTTCCCTTCCCACCAGCCTTCACTCCCTTGCAATTTTCATTTCCCAGACTGGGAACCTTACTGGATCATCCACTTCTTTTAGAGCTAGATCTGTGTTCAATTCATTTCTAGGTTGTGGTTTTCTTCTGGACCCACCCCTACCCCTGGTTGCCCACAACCAGTGTAATGATTTGCACTCGGTAAATGTCTGTTAAATAGGTCCATTCATTTACTCAACAAATACTTACGGAGGGCCTACCATGCACCAGGCACGGTTGTAGGTGCCAGGGCTATAGCGAGGATAAGGTGAGCAGAGCACCCGGAGTGCAAAATTTAAGCAGGCGCTCCCTCTCGGGTCTCGCAAGTGCAGGGCCAGCACTTCAGAAAGAGTGCCTCCTAGAATTTTGTGTTCTAGGTGTCTCACTCGTCCGAGCTCTGCTGGTGTTGGGATATAGCCATCAACAAAGATATAAATGCACACAGGTGGGAACTTCCTGCTCCCAGCGTCCTTGTGGGACTGCACCTGTAGCCTCTCCTTAAGTTTTTGCTGCATTTGTGTGTCATCTGCCTTCCCAACTAGCCCATGAAGTCTCCTTCCAGTCTGCCCCTTCCTCCTCTTCCTTGCCCCACCTCTACAGGCATTTGGCCTGGGACAAGGTTTTCCAGAGTCTTATCCTTGACCATCTGCATGGGAGTCCCTGGTGGCACCTGTTTAAAATGCAGCTTCCCAATCTCCCCTATTGTGTCAGGGTCTGTGAGGGTGGAACTCAGGACTCTGCTTCACTGACAAGCTCCTTAGGTGGTCAGGGCACAGAAATGCGTGAGGACCCCTGGCTCCGCAACTGTTCAGTGAGCATTGCTAAAACGGGTCAGTACATGAGAAAACAGGTCGAGGAGGGAGGCATTCTAATGTGCGTCAGTTCCTTTGTGATTCTGTTTGCAAAAGTGGGAAAGGCAGGTGTGGGAAGAAGGCAGTCTGGCCTTGATTCCCCTCCCTGTGGAGCTCTGCAGGAAGATCTTCTCTCACCTTGGCCTTGCACATTAGCTGGGCCCCTCTGGGCCCTGCCCCATGTTCCTTTGAGACTTCTCTGGTTGCCTGCCTCCTCTCCCCAAGGAGCTAGAGTCTGTCACTGCCAGCAGTTTTAGAGGCTGGGTCAATAGTTTCCATGGCTGGGTAGGAAGCAAGGTGGGTAAATAGGTGGCCAGTGTAGGTTCTGGGAGTCCCAGGACAAACAAGCAATGTGGGGTGATCTGAGAGTTCAGTCATCCCTGATGTCTAAGGCAGGAACCTATCATTTGCACTTGCTTCATGTGGTACCCTGCATGGATGCCCACACACTCTGGGTGTCCGATGCATAGTATGTACCGGTGATCATCTGGATGACGTAAATTGATTGTGTGATTTACCAGTAGACCCAGTTTGCAGGGTGGAGCATGCCTCTGACTTTCTCAATCCATTAGTCCCTTGGCAGCATCAGCGTGAGATTCCTCTCTCTGTCCGACCACACCCAGCTCCCTCAGAGAAGAGCTGGGGAGCGGCTCTCCAATCTGCTTTTGAGAGGGTGCAGGTCAGGAGATGGGAGGCCAATCAAAGCCCAGCTCAGGAGGGAATCTGGGGTAGTGTTGGCATATGGGTCACCATCCAGTGTCCCATAATGGCGGATTATTGATTGAGAGCTTTCAACAGCAGGCTGCTGGAGTTGAATTAATAACTTATTTGCTCGCACGGTTGAGGACAGTGGTTTTCAAGCTTTCGTGCACATCACTACCACCTGTAGGGCTTGTTAAAACAGGTGCCCAGACCCCACGGTGGAATCTTGAGAGATGAGGCTTGGGAATTTGCCTTTTGAGCAGCTCCCCCAAGCAAATCTGCTATGCACACAAATCTCAGAACCTCTAGTGCTTTGAAGTAGGGATTTTGCAGTGCTTGTTTCTTTATTAAAGTCAGGGTATTCTGCCTGGCCTACCACCTCTTCTAGCAGCAAGGTTTGTACTCTGGCAACTTGGCTGAAGTCAGCCTATCTTTCCCAGATCCTCTTCCCTGTGACCCTGAGGCACAGTTGGCCAAAGCAGGAGTTTGTACAAGGTGTGGAAGACAAATATGAAGGGGTAGCCGTTACTCTGAAGATGGTTGGGGTTAGGTGTAGTGACAGGCAGGCACAGACGTGCCAGGTGCCAGCTTGTCCTCACTCTCCACTCCACACCCAGCTCCTCCCCTGACAACCGATTCTAGAACCAACAGCAGCCCCAAGCCCTCCCTCAGATGCTTAGTGGCAGATCCCTGGAGGACGGACCCACAGTGCACAGTCCCTCCCAAGGCCCCCACTCAGGCTTCCCTTTGCCATCCCTCTGCAGTAGCAGGATCTGCTTAGCTCGTCTGCTTGACTGCCTGGTGGCTCCTTCTCTGACCCTCCGGTCCCTCCTGGGGCTTCACCTCCTGGCATCTCCAAGGGTTGAGTCAGGTCAAATTCATACAACGTGTGGGTTTTCCACACCAAGCAATTCTCCAATATTTAGTGGATGCTGAGTGTGTCTTCTCATTTGACTTAGTTCTGACACTAACTGCCCAGAGTTGGTGCAGACCCCCTCAGGTTAGGGCTCAATCCCATGAGACTGCCCAGCTCCAGACGCCAATTATAAGGCCTAGGTTGTCACCTCTACTTCTGACCAACCAGCCGTAAGTCACAGGGTCCCATGACCCTTTCCTCAGGTTTCAGAATTTGCTAGAACTCAGAGAAACATCGACATTTACTAGTTTATTATAAAGGAGATATCAAGGATACAGATGAACAGCCAGATGAAGAGGTACATAGCAGGAGGTCTGGAAGAGTCCCAAGTGCAAGAACTTCTGGCCCCAGGGAGTTGGAGTGCACCACCCTCCCAGCACACAGATGTGGGTGCCAACCTGGAAGTCTCCAAACCCCATAGTTTAAGGGGTTTTATGGAGACTTCCTCACGTAGACAAGATAGATTATTAACTCATCTCCAGCCTCTGCCCCCACTGCAGAGGAGAGGGGCTGGGGGTGGGGATGAAAGTTCTAAGCTACTGATCATGGCTTGGTCTTTCTGATGACCAGCCCCATCATGAAGCCATCCAGGAGCCCACCCAGAGTCACCTTGTTAGAACAAAAGATGCTCCTGTCACCCAGGAAATTCTTAGGCATTTTAGAGTGCTGTGTCAGGAACTAGGGTCAGAAACCAACTATTAAAAGAAAACATGTCCTAGCATCTTTGTCACTCAGGAGGTTATGCGGGTTTTAGGAGCTCTGTGTCAGGAACTGAGGACAGAGGCTAAATGTATACCTCTTATTATGTCACAAGAGGTCACACCTGGTTCTGGAGCTGGGACGCTTGTATTGGGCTATATTCTCATTGGAAAGAGTCTGGAACCAGGGCCAGATCTTTGCCTCCCTCAGAGTCCAGGATCCGCACACTGAGACAGGCCAGCCCCTGGGAACCAGGACCGTTCGAGTCTGAGGCTCACCTTGGGCCTTGATCAATCTTGGTTGATCCCAGGCCTCATCGGGGTTGATGTATTTGTGACAAAGTCGCCCCACTCTCTTTGCAGGGGCCCATGGTCGCTAATCTGTCAGGGCACGGGAACTTCCACCAAACAACCCCACCCCAGACAGTTACTACCCATCAGCCAGAGTAGCTGCACTAAGCAGAAGCCGTTTCTCACCGTCGGGCAGCCTACAAGAGCTGTCTTCCTGTCATCGGGGGCCATCACGGGCATCGGTGTTTGTGTTTCCAAGGAGATCTTTACCAAAGACTACCACCAAGGGAAGCAGAAATGGGGTTGTAAATAAATGGCTCCAAGTTTATCCAACTTAAGTAACCCATAAATCAACTACAAATAACCTTTTTTTTTTTCCAATCAAAAGGAAAAGGCAGAAAGATGGCTTTGTTTATATGATATGGTGCAACTTGAAAATAGGGATCTGCTATAGACACAAATGCCTGGAAACAAGGCTGCCCTGGCTGGGGACAGTTTCACTGCATAGACTGCCACCTGCCCCGCCCTGCCCCCAGCACCCACACATGCAGGTGGGTGTGCCTTGAATCCACCAGGGCCTTTAGGAGTCCCCAAATCTTGCCCATCTCCCTGCTCTGCAATTGCCTAACTTTAGCTGCAGAGCTTGGCGTTCTGTAGCAGTGATTTGATCCCCTGCTGTGATCAGGAGAGGGGGAAGGGGAGGGAGGGAAGGGGAGGGGAGGGAAGGGGAGGCCAGGAAAAGAGAGGTGCTGTGGTGCAATGGAAGCAGGAGGACAGGTGGGAGGCAACCACTTGGCTTCCTGCTCCAGTTCCACCGCTTAGTAACTGTGTCACCTGGGACAAGTCAACAGTTGGAGACTCCAGTTCCTCATCTGCGAAGGGGTGGAGGAGAAGAGTAATTATTAGTTGCTTATATGTATCTCATTGGGATATTGAGAACAAATCAAATTGAAGTAGCTGGTGTGAAAGTCTTTTAAGTCAGGGAGGGGGAAGGTTTTGTTGTGTTCACTGCCTTAGAGCACAGAGCCTGGCCCACAGCACAGTGGGCTGCTCAGTAAAGTGTGTGTTGAGTAAATAAATGTGAACACGAAAAGTCCTTCTTCCTAGAGGGGTTGGGGGAATGGTACCAGGGAGGAGCACATGGGGGCTACAAAGGCCGAGGGGATATTCTATGTCTCTGGCTGCACAGGGCTCATGTGATTCATTGGTAATCTGTGTGTGTGCATGTTAAATGTTCTTTGGCATGTAGTATTCAATCTCTCATGAAAGCACTTAAAAATGCAAAAAGAAAAAACACAGGGAAAAAGCGCTGTAAAGTACCTTGCTAAAAGAAAATGTTTTTATTGTAACTCTTGACATTGCCTCTTCACCAGCATTTAAAACTGTTTGAGTGGTAATTCTTCAAGGTCCTGTGTCTGGGCCCAGCATTGTTGAAGACAGAGGAATGCATGGAAAGAAGTTTCTACCAGAAACCAAGACTTGGTGGGACCTACTTTTTAAAGAGACTGTAAGTAGGCTGATTTTTTGTTTGTTTGTTTGTTTGTTCTTTTGAATTTACTATTGAATACTGCCTTTCTTGTGTGTGGGTCACACCTAGGCAGGTCAAGGTAAAGTGCAGGCGAACCATCGTGGCTTTGCTTGTGCAGTGAACTCCGCCTTACTTGACCTTGGTAGTTCCTACACATCTTTCATGACCTAGCCCAGGTGCCCTCTGTCCTTTCTGGGAAGTCCCTCTGAGCCACCGCACTGGCATGCTGCCACCTCAGCACATCTATGGCAGGGGTTCTCAGTCAGGGACGATTGTCTCCTAGGGACATTCGGCAATGTCTGGAGACGTTTTTGGTTGTTGTGGCTGGGTGGGGTTGGGGCTGGAGGGTGTACAGAAGCATCTAGTTGGCAGAGGCCAGGGCGCTGCCTGTGCGTCTTGCAATGCACAGCACAGCCACTCCCATAGCTTTGGCAACTGCCTGAGCCACAAGGCCACAGTGCTGCTCCCGAGCCCTGCTTGGTGGTGTGATGCTTTCTCTGGGTCTCACTGAGACCCAGGTGCACCCCGGGCAGTGGCCTTGTTGATTCAGCCTTTCACCAGCACATTGCTTGCAGACACACACACACACACACACACACACACACACACGCACACTCTTTTCCTCCATTCATTTGTTCCCCTGGCAAATGTAAGGTGCTGGAGATGTTCTCAAGGAGCTTCGTAGTCAAGTGGAGGAGAAGGGCATGGATTGTAGACACCTGATTATTCACAAGGCCGACTGAAAACAGCCGAAACAGGTCAACAGCCAACGTGGTTTGGGAGAACCGATTATTAGGTTGAATGAAATGAAATTGCTGATATTCTACCTTTTCGACTGGAAAAATGGCAATTTTGTATGGTTCATTCACAAATGCATTTTAACCTACACTCTTTGGAGTGAGTTGGGGGCAGTGATCAGACTTCACAGAGGAGAGACACAGGAAGTGTCTGTTTCAGATCTTGCTTCCTCTACTGCGTGAAAGCAAGGTTCATGTTTTTCACTTTGTATTTGCACCCAGTTTTACTTCTTTGTATTTTCTCCCCAGTTGCATTTAGAAGGCATTGGAAATTTTTTCTTGACTAGGGTTTTGGTAAACTGTGCTCCAGGTTGGTGTGATCATTACCACTGCACTTTAGCCCCACGGAACTCTGAACAACGGTGTTTATACAGGCATCAAGTATGTGGTATCTTCCCGGTGGCAACAAATATAACACCATCCCCTACAACCATCCAAACCTGTCAGAGGAGCCAGGATGGAAATTGTCAGAAGCTAAAATTCCAGAAGCATGCTGGTGGCCACCTGTGTGGTCATGTGACCCCAGGGTGTTGGGCTGCCCCATGTGTACCTGGCTCGTGAGCCTTGGCCACCTCGTGTTCTGGAGCAGGTGGCAGAGGATAAATATTTCAAAGCTGGCAGAGTCCAGCTTTCAACCATGCGCAAGCCAGAATGCTCTGGAGAACTGCACTATTTATAAGGGTCAAACTTTAAGGCTTGGTAAAGTCTGGCTCCAAGGGTCATCTAGTCTCTTGAAAGAATTGCCCAGAAGCTCATTGCAGACTGATTGGATGTCACCCGGGGTGTATAGTCTCTGTGTGTAGGTGGAATCTGGCAGCTCAACAGGGCCCTGTCGCTCCTGATGCAAACCTGGGCGGGAACTTGGAGCCCCGCAGCCAAGAAGATAAGCCCAGGATAACTCTGATGGCTATCCAGCCATCTGCCAGTTGGACTGACTCGGGGCTACGGGTGACCCCTGCAATGATACCAGACACCAGTAGCAAGACAGCCCGAGACTCAGTATACTCTTCCTTTCCTTTCTGTGTGACTCCTAGACAGTAGAGGTGGCTCCTACCTTTTAAATGCAACAGTGACCCCAAAGACATCCACGCACATGGATCTCGGTCGATGTTCGAATGCTTCCCTACCCAAACATTGCTGTCAGAGCCATAGATGAAAATCCTTGATTCTAGCCAAAGTAAAGCAAGCTCTAGGTGGAGAGGATTGTTTTCAGTAAAAGAAGAGTCCAGATCATGGATATAGCATTTTTTTCATCTGTTTTCATATAGAAATTTTTGTTTGTTTTAACGCTGGTCCATGGGGAAAGATTTCTAGAAATTTGACAAGCCGATGTTTATGGGATAAGATTATTTACAAAACTTGGTGAGGCAATAGGGCTTCCACCACTTCCTTAGGGAAAAGGTTGAACTTTTGAAGAGACATGCTTTTCCAGCATTTGATATTGTAAACTCACTGCCCTTTAAATTTAAAAATGCTCTAACTATGGTGATCACTCTGTGTGGTCAGCCTTTCCCAAAGGTACCCAGTTTCTACTTCCTCCTCTTGACAGAATTTAACACTGTTTGTTTGTGATGAGGGAAATTTTATGCACATAAAATTGAATTGAAATACAAAGATGGAGAACTTTATTTTAATTTATATTTTTGGAAGGAGAGAAATACTCTTCTGTGGTCTAACCATCATAAATCTTCACAGCTCATAAGTGGAGCATCCCTTCTAGATGCTGCCTGGTAAAGCCATCAGTGTTTGAAGGACAGGGTCCGTGTTTGATTTCTCTCTTTCCTGCCATTCCAGAGCAGATGGTAAATGGTGGTTGAAGGATTGTGTGTTCCCCACACCACTCTAGCTTTCCTCATTTTAGACTATGGTTACAATACGGAGGGGGGGGGAGTAGGTTTGCAGTTGTTCGTGTGGAAAGAGGCATGCAGGTTACACTTATTACAATAGCTTTATTAACTGTGTTTTGCGTGCTCATGACTGTAACCCTACTTTTGCCCCACCTTGTAATAAGTGTGAGACTTCTATGGAGTCCAAGTCCATAGTTTGATAAGTGAAATTAAACATCCTTAATGTTTCATTAAGTTTTCCAGCCTGAAGAATGTCTCAGAGATGAACACCTTTGTTGTCGTTGTCGTTTAATCTTTCTAATTCATCTGTACCAAGAGACATGTACCACATGATCAAATCCATAGTTTGTTGCAATTAGTATTTAAAGTATTTTCTCCAAAGGTTATAGGGCTAACTGCCATGATGTGCTGGGGGTGGCTCTTACCAACTCTCTTCCCAGCTCTCCGATCAGTGACCTCATGTTAGTAGCTTGGTATCAGCCTTGGAGGAGCATTTAAATCAGAGATATTGAAAAATGCTATAGATCGAGGCTTTTTTTTTTTTTTTTTTTTTTTTTGGAGAGCTGGTTTTTAAACATTCACTATCATTCCACTGAATAATTGTCTCACATATATAATTATAGGCTACATTCCTGGTGTCAAGATTTTTTTAATTAATGTATTTTCTTTCTCATGGAAAAAAGCAGCATATGCATGTGTGTGTTAGATATAGAGTACAGAAGTTTAGAGTAGTAGAAAAAGAGACCACAAATACAGTGGTTTAAATGAGGTAGAAGTTTGTTTTTCTCTCAGATAAAGGTCCAGAGTAGGCTGCCCAGAATTGGTAAGGCAGCTCTTATTCTCCACGTATTGTTTCTGTCTCTGATCCAAGGTGGCTGCTCCTGCTCCCATCATCATGTACCTATCCCAGGGATCAAGAAAGGGGAAGTGGGGGAAGGGCAAGCCTGGCCCTTATTCATTCCTTTCAAGGGCATGGTTCAGAGTTTGCACATGGCCATACCTACTGCAAAGGAGGCTGGGAAATGTACACTCTACTCAGGCTTCCACATGCCCAGCTAAATCCCAGGATTTCTATAATTAAAGGAAGAAGGACAGAATGGATGTTTGTGGGAAAGCACCCTTAAAGATGTTTCAAACCCATTAACCACTACTATGGTTAGGGACTTGTGTGAGCTGAGACTTGAAATCTGTCTGACTGAATCCAACACTTGCTGCCCTTAAGACAGGACCACAGAAGATGCTGCCCGAGGTCTTCAGGACATCACCGCTAGGAGGAGGGTCAGAATAATACTCACAGCCTAGTATCTATGTGAACAACAGAGAGATCTCAAATACGATGTCTTGGTGTTAAGATTCTTCTGGTTGCAAGAATAAAAATCAATTAGAGTCAGCTTAAGCAAATAAGTTAATTAAATAATTTTATTTACTTATTTGTTCGTTCATTCATTCATTCATTCATTCGTTCATTTCAGAACTGTTGCTTCGAGGCAGGAGTGGATAAAACACTGAGGGCAATGTTGGTGCAGCAGGAGTGGGGTGTTTAGTTCATGCTGGTGGTTTGGACTTCTAGATCAACTGAGCATCTCAACTGAGGGCAATCTCCCCACCCCCAACCCCACCCACACCCCCGAGGACAGTCAGCAACGTCTGTAGACAGTTGTGGTTGCCAAAACTGGGGATGAGGGAATGATGTTGCTGGCATCTGGTGGAAAGAGGCCAGAGATGCTACTAACATCCTGCAATGAACAGGACAGCCCCCCACATCAAAAAAATCATCCCAACCAAATGAGAGTGATATCAAGGTTGGGAAACTCTGATTTAGAAGGCACTGGAATTTCTTTTAAAATGTTAACAGATAAATACTGCGTATGTTTATGTTGTCTGATGTGGGAAGGATTCTGGAATTCTTTTTTAAAATATTTATTTAATTTATTTTTATTGTTGTTCAAGTCCAGTTGTCTCCATTTTCACCCCCTCCACCCATCGCAGCCTCCCACCCTTGAACCTACCCCCTTTGGCTTTGTACATGTATCCTTTATACATGTTCTTTGTTGGATCTACCCCTATTTTCCCCCATATCCCCCTTCCCCCTCTCCTCTGGTCATTGTCAGTTTGTTCTTTATTTCCAAGTCTCTGGTTGTATTTTGCTTGCTTGTTTGTTTTGTTGACTAGGTTCCACTTATAGGTGAGATCACATGGTATTTGTCTTTCACTACCTGGCTTATTTCAGGATTCTAGAATTTTTGCTCAGGGTGATGGAAATGAGTAACAATGGATTTGCAAGATACTTGCATGAGGCAAGAGAATGCAGTGGCTAAACATAAAGATTCTGGAGTTTAAGAGAATCAAGTTTAAATCCTGGCTTACTAGGTAAGCCCTCTAGGGCCCGCAAATGGATGATAATACCTGCTGGCTGGAACTGAAATGGGGATTAAGTAATGTGTCTGAAGTCCTGAGCACAGTGCCTCACATGTAGTAAGTATGCAATAGAAGATGGTCATTCCTGTGCAAACGCTCATGCTCACAGTGTGTCCCACTTCTCCAGCCCATGAACTGCAACTGCATTTTGTAAACTCTTATTTTAGGAAAAATAGACTTCAATTGATTTTTGTAACCTGGGCTTTAGAGACCCAGGCAATACACAAAAGATTCATGATCAACATAAATTTTGCAGGAAGAACTTCTTAGGTGAGAGTTGCCTAATTGAAATCTCTGATATAATTTCTCTGGGGTATTTTTTTAAAATAATTTACTGCAGTGGTTGTTCTTGTTGATGGGAAAACACTTGTTTTCTAGTCTTATTGGTGACGCTATTTTGATCTACTGAGAATTTCAGAGTGGGCCTAGCTGAAATATATGTTATTGGGGATCTAGACAAAATTGTTGTCCGTAAATGCAATTCGAGTCCCCAGTGCAGTGTAAGAATATCTCTCACTCCCATCCTGAGCTAAGTGTCTGGTTATTAGAAAGCACTGGTAGGAGAACCCAGTGTGCATGGGGCCGGGGGGCATCTGTAACCCCTCTGCGATCTACAGCTCGTTCTTGTGTGCCTGAAAACATCTGAGGAGATCGAATGTCCCTCATGAAAGACATTTCACATTTCCTGGGATGGGCACAGTCCTGAGTCCTAGTACAGGGTGGAGACCAGGGGGGGAGGAGCAGGAAGGAGGGCATGCTGGACAGCCTGTGCAGGGGCCGGCGCTGGAGGCTGAAATGAATTCACTGAATGGGCAGAAGTGAGCATGCAAGGATTCTGGCCTCAGAAGAAAAAGGAGAAGTGATCCACAGTGCAAGAACCTCTCCTGACAAAGGATGAGCCCTGCTTCTGGTGAAGGAAAAAGACCAAAGACTGCAAGGGGCGCCGTCTTGCCTTAGGAACATTGACCCGAAGCAGATTGTCTGCAAGCCTTCCAAGCCAACAAATTCCTCTGCTTGCTCGTCTTCTCATCTACCCTCAGCACTGTCATGAGGTCAGGTCTCCGTCTGTTTCCATGGGATCCTGGGTGCTTTGTGTCCCCTGGGAACCCTCCAAGGGAAAGGCCACTGTTTTCTTCTTCAGACAGTCTGTGCTTTGAGACATGTCTGATGTGGCCTCTGGGTTGTTTGGAGTCTGTGCTGAGAGCTCAGAAGCCCCATGTGTGGTCTTCGTGCATGACTTTGGCAGTATAGTACATCATTATTCCTTTGTGAGCCATATCTGTTCTCCCCAAAACCTTAAGTGAGCTGCAAAGGTAACTGATATGCAATAATTTATTTAGCTTCTATGAACAGTATAGGAGAAGGAAGGGGAGAGCACTGTAATATAAAGCATAATGTGTGGGAATTCAGATGCTGGAAAGTAAGAAAATAGAGGTTGAGATGAGGGACCAAAGTGATGCCAGTGGTGAAAGAAGGAATACATGTCTGCAATTCAGCCTTGGAGGACTTAGCTAAATTAAAGCCAGAGGGTCTTAGAAGATGTTCCTGAGATGGTGAGGAGGGCAGCTCAGGGAACCAGGTCAAGGATGCTACCAGGGTTTGCTCTAGCCTGAGGGCATCCAAAGACCTAAAAATTCATATGGGATTCAGTGGTTGGGATGCATTCTAACATCTTGCAGGAATCCCTTAATATTGCTGGCAGATTTGTGTTGGCATTCTGTGATTTTCTGGGAGGAGGGTACGGAGCCCCCTTAGCAGGCAGCCGTATGGAGCAGCCTGGACCTTGGAGAGAGCTGGATTGGTAGATTGAGAGAGTGGCCAGCATGGAAGTGGTGTGGGAGCCATGTGTGGGAGGATAGTTGTGGATGGGTAGACGGAGAACAAGACCTCAGATGGCCCCCGGTGCATGAATAAGAGGCCTGTGAGAGAGGATCCAGCAAGAACCAGAAAGGTGAGGGGGAAAGCAAGAAAAAAGTGTTTTATAGCAACCAAGAGAAATGGGAGTTTTGTAGACGAAGTAGACAACAGATCTAGTCAGGTAAGATAGAGGCCTGAAAGTGTCTGCTGGATGCTAACCAACAGTGAGACCACTGGTGACATTTCCTACGCTGGCTGGCATTGCTGGAGACCAGGTGGAGTGGGCTGAGGACCGACGGGAGAAGGAGTGGAGGGAGCCAGTGACAACTGCTCTTTCAGAAGTTTGGTTTGGAAAGGGGGCCAGGACACTTGCTGGGAGCTAGATGCAGGATCATGAGTTATTTTTTCCTGTGTTGTTGAGTTTGGTGACAGGCTGGCAGAGAGAAGCCAGGAAAAAGCAAGGGATGAAGGTTCAGGTAAGAGCAGAGAGTGATGGAGCCAACGGCCAAGTGGCACCGAGTGGTTCTAGGTGCCTGTCCTGCAGGCATGGAGGGAGGTGCAGCCACTGCAGCCTGTGTCGCCAACTCATACGCCAACAGTTGAGGTCATTCACGTAATACATGTGACCTCTGCTGAGGGAGATAGGTCTAGGCATCAGGTGAACTGTGGAAGGAAATAGGGAAGGGCTGATGGGGAGAAGCAGTGGCAGGCCCAGCTGTGTTGAGGACAACACATTCGTGGCAGCACCAGCCATCAGCTTGGGCATTCCGCTTAGGTGTTCTCTCCAGCAGTGAGGCAGCCATGGACACCCCACTCTACCAGCCAGATTCTTCCTGCCAGCCTCCCCAGGTCCTGTCAGGACCCCACAGCAGGCTGAGCATGGTGTGTGTGTGTGTGTGTGTGTGTGTGTGTGTGTGTGTTTCACAAAAGTCCTGGGGATACTTCATTTCCTGAAATTAGTTTAGTCTCCTGTGCAAGTTCTCATTATCCTGATCCAAAACCTGCTGTCCAGGGAGTCTGTGTTTTGGGGTACTAATAGCCTCCATAAAACTGTTCTCATTTGACCTTCCAAAGTCAGACCAGTCTAGGTCTGAATCCTGTTTCTACCCCTCATTAACTGTATAATCCTTGGGCAGCGTTTATCTAACTGTTCTCCACCTCCACTTCCTCAACTGTAAAATCAGAACAATAATATTATCCTCAGGGATTGTTGCAGGATTAAATGAGAAGATATGTAAAGCATCTTCCATGATGTCTAGCATGCGGTGTGAGATGAGTAAGTGATCGCCGTAATAACAAAATATTAATGCCAGTGCTTAATTTTAATCTTAATAATTCTAATTACAGCTCTTTAAATATTCAAACTCCACTATATTTCCATTAAACTTTTCTTTTCCAGCTTAAAGATCCTCAGTTCTTTTAACATTTTCTCCTGGGGGCAATGTTCCAACAGCAGCTCTGTCAATAGGTAGTGAGTCCCCTGTCACTGGAAGAATTCAAGCAGAATGTGGAGGGTTGGTCACAAGGCAGTGATGTTGTAGAAAGACTTGAAGTTTTGATTGAGGCTTAAGCTGGAAAACCCTAGGAGTCCTTTACAACTCTACACCCTTCTAACCTTGAAAAACAAGGTCAGAAAATAAAGTGTGCAATTAACACTACTCCATATCGCAATAGCTATCATTGTCAAGGCCAGAGTTCCAATAGGAATACTGTCTTCTACACTCTAAAATTAGTGGAGAGGACCTGTTATAATTCGCAAAACCTCAATGGCATCACGCTTGATTCCAAGGGCTTTAAAGGTGTGTAAAGTATTACTTTTCTTGATAAAAATAATAGCAACATTTATACGGTGCTTATTATGTAAGTCCTGTGTGTTTTGTTTCATAGTCCTCATAAAACCTGAGGAAGGTCCTGCTGGTTTTCTCATTGGACAAGGGTAAGCTGAGGCTCAAGAGGTTAAGTGACAAGGTCAAGGCCACAGAGCTGGTGAGTGTGGAGGCCACCCTGAACTGAGGCCATCCAGCTACAGAGCCCCTTCTTGACCACTAAGCAATACTGCTCTCTGCCAAGTTTTTGTACCATTTCCCAGGAGACCTCCAGCCACCTAAGCTCATTTTGTAGCCAGAAAGGAGCCTTTGAAATCACATTGTCCAACTCCCATCTTATGGATGAGGACCCTGAGACCTAGGTGAGTTTGGGGACTTGCCCTGCGCCCAGGTCTTTGAATCTCAACCTGGCAGCTTTCCCACCCACCACACTATTCATCCGCATTGCATCACGGGAGTCAGGCCATGCCCTGAGCAGGTACCCAGGCCCCTTCTCGGGCCTTGATGGATGCAGGCAGAGGAGATGGGGGCACAGTTTCTTCATCACAGAGACAGGTGTTTCGGGGCCACAGTCAATAGACTTCATCTGAGGCTTTGAAGAGGAAAAATCTCAGTTCCAGTTAGTCCAAGCAAGGCCACACTATCTGGACATCTTAACTCAAAAACTAGGCCCTTCCAGGTCAGACTTCGGGGCCTTTTTTCTGACCTGCTTCACCTTCTGTTTGTGCTGAGATTAAAACAAAACAAAACAAAACAAAAACAAAAACAAAAAAACAACTCCATCACTAGGGAGGCGTTAGGAGCAAACTGGGAATTCTTTATCAGAGACTCAACTTGATTGAGAAAAACTCCGGATGACTAATTGTGACTTCAAGGGGAATTGGCTTTGTAGCTTCCGCATTGGAAGAGGGTCTCTTTGCACGTAAACTGGGTCATCTCAAAGCTCTGAGTCTAATAATTTAATTAGCTCCACAGATAGGTAGACGTTGTGGAAGCTGGTGCAGCATGTCAAATAGGCAGTTTTAACAGCCTCTATGCGGGGAGCTTTCATGATCCACACGCGTGGGTAGCAGGTGTCGGGCTCTGGAGAAGGTGCAGCTGAGCTGGGCTCTCCTGGGCTGCTACCAGAAACCCTCTTAGAATCTGACCAGGTTTTCTCTTTCATTTGAACTCAGAAAACTCTTTAGTTCAGCTCTCAAGAATTTGAAAATTAATTTTATTCATTTAACACTTTAGGGGGGTGGAATTTGAAAAATACACACAAGTGTAGAGGGGGTAATGAAGCCCCGTGTACTCAACACTCAGCTTCAACCTCTGTCCTCAGGGACCACTGCTGTTTCGTCTGCCTTCCCCGCCAAGCATCCTATTTAATTGTTTGTTCGTTGTTGCCAGAGTATTTTAAATGAAATTCCAGACAACCTGTAAATACTTGAGGATTTATCTCTGACCAATAGGTACTTGAATCACATAACATGATCCTGTTACCACAACCTAACACAACTAAGAACTCCTTAATGCCATCTAACACCCTGCTGTTAAGATATAATAATATATTTGGATTCAATTATTGCCCAACTGGTTCAATTTTCCCCAATTATCTCAAAATAAATTGCCTTTTTACAGTTGGCTTGTTTGAATCAAAATTAAACAAACTCCATACTTTGCATTTCTTAAATCTCATTAAATCTCTATAAATTCCCCTCAACACCCCCCACACACACTTTTTCATGTCATTTATTTGTTCAAAAACAGAGTCATTTGTCCTAATAGACTTTCCCTTGCTCTAAGTTTGACTTTATGGTGCCATTTAATATGTTCTGTTTCCCCCATATTTCCTGTAAAATCAAGCCTAAAGACTTGATTGGGGTCAGGCTCAATTTTTTTATTTTAATTTTTTTTTCAAAAGTTCTTCACAGTCAGTTCTGCACTCTTCCTGTTGTATCCTTCAGGGAGGCACATAGCCTCAGGTGGACTCAGCCATAGAGAAATTCCGATTGACCAGGGCATCAGGTGACATTGGCCTGACCCATCCATTATGAAGTCCCTATCCTTGCCTGGGTCTGTTCTTTTATTAGGAGTTGCCCACTCAACTAGTCTGATCAGAACCTTTAAAAAAAAAAAAGAAGAAGAAACTCAGTTCCTGTTAGTTGTGATTTTCCAGCTCGAGCACCAGATTTCTTCTGCTTCATAAATCTGTGTGCCGTTCTGAGGGCTCTGTGCTCTTGCCCAGAACTGCTTCCCTGCGGGAGGGCACTTCTGGCTTCCCACTGTTTCTGGCCTGGGTGAGCCATCTGGGGAGTCGTGCTTGACATTGAAGCTCATCCTAGACACCACTGCCAACCCCAGATCAATTCAACTAGAAAATAACATTTGGGTCCTGGCTGATGTGGCTCAGTGGATTGAGCGCTGGCCTGTGGACTAAAAGGTTGCCAGTTTGATTCCCAGTCAGGGCACATGCCTGGGTTGCAGGCCAGGTCCCCAGCTGGGGGCATGTGAGAGGAAACTGATCAATGTATCACTTGAACATCGATGTCGCTCTCCCTTTCTTTCTTCCTCCCTTCCCCTCTCTCTGAAAACAAATAAATAAAATCTTAAAAAATAAAATAAAATAATATTTTGATTGACTTCCTTCTCTTTTCCTTTCCTTCCTTTACTGGTGAGTTCAGACAGGTGAGACTAAGTATTTTCACAGAAAGTCTGAATACTTGAGTTCCTCATGTCTTCACCCACAGGCCAAGCCAACATTGTTGAGCACATCCCTGTACCTTCTCCGTAGAAAACATATTCTGTGTATGATCTTGCTCAGTCCCACAACATCCTTGTAAGATAGGGTATTCTCTCTAGCTCCATTTTAGGGACAGTAAAGCTGAGATTCTGAGAGATTCAGGTTCTTGAGCCCCTGCTTCTAGCCCATCATGTCAAAGACCTCCGGGGACTCTGTTGGGTTTTGTTTGCCTGTTTTCCAAGAATGTCCACTTTTGGTTATAGGGCCCAAACTGGAGGTCACCAGGGCTGTGGAGCACCTGAGTCCACAGGTCCATGGAACACTAGTCCTTGAGACGAACTGTGAGTTCATAGTTTTGGCCAAAGTTCATAATAAATGCTCTGAGAAGGCCTGCAGTAAAGGAAGCTATTTAACTCAAAGTATCCCAAACATTTCATCATGGAACCCCTCTTCCAAGACGAACGCCGGTTTGCATCCCCTTGTTTCTCCACTAAGGGTTGTGATATGCCCAGTTGTAAGGAGGGTAGACCCAAGGAGATAGCTAGCTCTGATTAGAGTTTGCCACCTGCAGTCTACGAAGTAGGTAAGAGAGACAGACTGTGTGATTATAACAAAGGGTAAAAAAAAAAAAAAGATGAGCTTGTTTATAGCACAGGAATCAAAGCTAGGCCTCCCTAAGAGCTGCCACCTTCCTGGTAGCGGGAAGCCTAATGTTCTGGGACTGCCTGGTTTTAATTATTTTAATTTTTCTGTTTGGAATTGATGTTTTGTTTATGGGGCGCCTAAGCCTGCGTCTTCCATCCATGAGATAGGAGCTGAGAACATTCGAGCCCCGCTCCTAAAGAAGGCGGCTTCAGCAGGACCAGCACTCTGCCACTCTCCCTCCGCTGGAGGGTCTTGTTGTTGACAGCGGTTCTCTGCTATGGAAAAAAATATCAACAACAACAATAAAACATCAACAAAGGTTAAACAAGTGACATTAATTTGATGTGAGGGAGTAGCCATCAGGATACCTCCCTCTTGGGGTAACACCTATATTATTACTTACATACCATTTTTCCTTAAATCACTTCATCTTTTTTAACATAAAGAAATATACTTAAAGGGAAGTTTAGAGTACTTTATAAACAGAGAGCAAGTATCATTCTCCATAAAGAAGGAAATTAAAAAATGGCAATAAAAATAAAATAGCTTGCTAAATTTAAAACATGTGAAGTATTAAAAGAGAACAATGAAAAGCAAATAGCACATCTAATGAATTTTTAAAAACACATACCTAGAAATCAAGAGATATTATGTTCGTTAGATAAATGTAAATGATGTATTTTTTAAAAACACACACACACAACAGCTCCTATTTGGAAAGGGTAAAAGAGGGCAATTTAACTCTAGCTCCAAAAATGACAAATGCACACACCCTTGACCCTGTCCTCCCCCGTCTTGGGGCTGATCTTACAGATGCACTCTCCACTTACTTGCCAAGTCACGAGAGGACAAAGCTGTTTCTTAAAGCTTTGTCTATATTGCAAAAGACTGAAAACAACTAAGTGATTGGAGACCCGCTCAATGTCCTATGGAACAAGGGAGGTGAAATACAATGTAATAAGCACCCACACAATGCAGGCACAAAAAAAGAATGATGCAGATCTCTATGTATCAACCTGAATGATCTCCAGGATATACTTTTTAAAGGAAGAAATCAAGCTGTATTTTTTTCATTCCAAATGTAGAACAGTGTGTATAGTGAAGGTAAAAAATTAATAAAAAGCAAATATACATATTTGCTCTTGCATGCATAAAATAAATCTAGAAGGACAATACAAACAACATCAATCGCTTCTTGGGAGGGGAATTATGTGCCTGGGGGCAGACACAGAGGGGAGATTTTCTACTGTCCACCTTTTGGTTTTGCAGTTTTTGAGACTGAACTAGGTAAAGTTGTGCTTAGGCAGAATAGTGACCTTGCAAAGGCGTTCCTCTCTTAGTCCCTCGAACCCGTGAATATGGTGTGGCAAGGAGGAATTAATTGGAGTCGCTGGTTAGCTGACATTAAAATAAAGAGATTATTCTGAAATATCTGAGTGGGCCTGATGGAATCACGAGAGTCCTTAGGAACAAGACAGACTAGAGAATCGGTGTCTGAGTCAGAAAAAGAACTGGAGATGCTGTGCTTCCATTGAAGGTGGAAGAAGGCCAAGAGCCAAGAAACACAGGCAACCTGTAGGAGACAGAAAGGCAAGGGAGGAGGTTCTCCCAGGACCTCCAGAAGGAGTGTAGCCCTCTGGACCCATTCAGACTCGGACCTCCAGAACCGCAAGGTGATAACATTTGTGTTGTTTAATGCCACTAAGTTTGTGGTAGCTTGGTACAGCAGCAATGCGGTGTCACTGACTTTAAATACATACACACACATATTTATATATTTAAAATACAAAGCCTGATGGTTAAAAGTTTGGCCTTGGATGCCAGAATTGCCCCACTTTCATCCTGGCTTTCCTAGCTGTGCAACCTTGGGCAAGTTGCTTAACCTGCTGTGTCTAAGCTTCATCATCTATAAAATGGCAAGAATAACATATACCTATTTACGGGGCAGTCCCTGCCTCACAGGGTTGTTGAGAGGACTGAGTTAAGATGTACACTTTCAACAGGGCCTCACACAGAGAAAGTGCTAGTAAACGTTGATTACTACTGGGATGGACTGTCTTTTCTGATCGAATCAGATGCTGAGAAAGAATTCCCACTTATGATGATGTAAATAAACTTATTCAAAAAACCAAACAAACTAAGAAACTGTGTTTCAAGAAACCATCTGAAGGTATCTTCAGAATGTCATCTCAATAAGAAGGTCTAAAGTTATTTGGTGATGTCTAAAAGTGGTGGAATACAGACTTCCTTGTCTACTAAGCTGCTACCACTTTGGGAAAAAAGGCTTATGAGAACCTTTTAATTAAGTCCTTTCAATGTCTCTTCATAACACATTTTCAGATGAGTTAATAACCAAGTCTTTCAGGCAACAGAAAAAAATCTCAACTCCAAGTCTCTGCCCTACTGAAATTCTTTGGTCTTGATTATGGAACACTCACGCACTTGCCTTATAGCAATGTGTGTATGTGTGTTTGTGTGTGTAGTATATATACTATGTTTATAATAATATAAATATATATTATATATAATATATATTAAATAATATATATAAATGGTATATATAGTACACATACACTATATAGCATATATATTATGCACTATAGTATATATACCCCATACTATATAGAGAGTACACTCTCTATATACACTCTCTATATATGGTATATATCGTATAATTCCTATATATAGTGTATATATACTGTATAGTATACTATATGCATATACATATATATAGTTTTTTTAGGGTTGTCGCTATGACAACCTATGAGTAAAGAAGTCCACAAAGACATTTTATGTGTCAACCTTGGCCAGCTTGTACAGACAACTCACCGGTCCCTCAAGGTGCAGACTGGAAGCGAGGGTCTGGGATGGGCGTGGAGGGGCTGTAGGGGCTGGTAACGTAAGACCCATCCCACATTCAAGCTGTTGCACCAAAGCTACTCCTATATATAGTATACACACACACTCTACAATATATAGAGAGTATATATAGTATACATATATATGTAGTGTTTAGATGACCACATAGAGTAATTTGTAAAGCCAAAACCATCCAGGCATAATATCTCAGAAAGGGAAAGTTTCCTATGAAAAAAGTGAAATTCTTCTTATGAATAAACAAAAGCTTTTAATCAAAAGACAATGAGCTTCCATTTGAAACTGTGGTTCTTGGTAACTATTGATCATCTTTGTCACACAGCTGAGAAGAAAGGTCAGGTATTTAATTGCCTGCTGGTGACATGATTGACAATTTTATCAGCTTCATTAAGTACGTGTCTTAAATCTTCATACATATTCTGGAGGGTGATGGTTTCCTTGCATATATGAGGGCATTGACAAGGGATAGCTTTGGTGCAACAGTTTGAATGTGGGATGGGTCTTACGTTACCAGCCCCTACAGCCCCTCCACGCCCATCCCAGACCCTCACTTCCAGTCTGCACCTTGAGGGACCGGTGGGTTGTCTGTACAAGCTGGCCAAGGTTGACACAGAGAACGTCTTCATGGACTTCTTTACTCATAGGTTGTCATAGAGACAACCCTAAAAGAACACCAGAATTCAGAAAATCGGTGGATTCACCAGTTTGCAGTGACTCATTTCATTTTGTTGTGCTGATGAAAATGGCTGCTTCGTATCGGCCATCATCTCTGTAATTTACGTCACTGGACAGAGGTATCTTGTCAATCACTGTACTTACTCTGCTGTGATCACCATTCACTGCACATGTTTTTGGTGCCAGGACTGACAATTTGTCAATAAACTTAGCAGTTTCAGGCTTTGCAATTAAATATAATTATACACATTTGGCTTCCACAGATTTTACACTTTTATTCCTGATACATTGTGTTCTAGTCCTAACATTAAATTATTTTGATAGCTTTTATATGGTTAGCTCTGTACATTTCAAACTAAAGATTGTCAACTTCCAAAAGGCATTTTGTGATTTATTACCAAAAAGAACATACAACACACATAGGAATCAAGTATTTGAGAATCCTTCCTAGCAAATGGCTCTGTTTTTTTCATAGCACTTATAACTTTTGAACATATTATTTACTTGTTTATCAGAATTATTTTTATGGTCTGTCACTCCTCTGTCCCCAGCCAGGAATGTAAGCTCCCTGAGGTGGGGATGTTTGTGTTTTTTTCTTTACAGCTGTATTCCTAGCACATCAAACAGTGCCTGGCACACAGCGGGCCCTCCATCAGTATTTGTAGAATAAAAGATGAATGGAACAAGCAGTACAGATACGGTAGTTTCTAAATGAACCCTGTGACAAGCAGCACAGAAACGGCATCAAGGACCCCAACCCTTTATCTCTTGGCCCCTCCGTCCTCATTGAGAGCTTTGTCCCTGGCTGGTTCCCCTTGTGGTCACAAGGTGGCTGCCAGAGACAGTTGGCATTATCATACCCACATCTATGAAGAAAGAGATGGCACTTGATCGGGTCAACTAGGGTCCTGTGCACCCAGTCAGGGACTAGGATATACTCAGAGAATGGATTCGACCAATCAGGAGCCAGTCTTTCTCTGAAAGCCAAGATGAAGGGTTGGAGTCAAGTTCTCCTGAGCATGTAAGTAGGCAGTGTGGGGGCTGATGGACACCTGAAGGAAGGACGTGGGGGTGGAGAGTGGGTGATAGTTAGGACACCAATGCTGACTTCTACTCCAGAGGGCAAGGGGAAAAAATGACTCTCCCCTCTTCCCTCCATCCCAATTGCCAGGAGTAACCTTGCAATAATGTTTTACTGAGCATCTATTAAGGGCAGAGCATCAGTGAGGGATACAGCACAAGAACTGCCAAGACTTGAGAAAGTGGTGGCTTAGACTAAAGAAAGGGGAAGAAAAATATCCATTTTCTGAGCCTGGGTATTGGTGTAAAAAGGTGTTAAACTTCATTTCTTGACAGGGTGAGTCTGAGGTGGGCACCAATGGTGGGTATCCAATAATCCAATCATTCATTTATTCAATGAGTAATTTGTAAGGGCCTACTATGTGCCAGGCACTGCTCTAGGCACTAAGATAGAGCAAAGAACAATCCCCACCCTTGTGAAACTTGCCTTCTGTTAGCCGGAGATACATAATTAAGAGAACATGCATAAACTATGTAATAGATCAGACAGCGATGTGATATGAAGAGTAATAAAGAGGGAAAGAGGTAATGCACTGACTGGGGAGGAGGGGACTGCAAATTTCAAAAGAGTGACTGAAAAAGGGCTCCCTGAGAAGGTAAAGTCTGAACAAAATTTGGAGACAAGGGAGCAAACCTACAGTACTGGGGAAGAAACTCAGTTTAAAAATTTTTTAATTCCAGATACTTGCAGAACATCTAAGAGCTTATGCCCTATAACAAAGTGGAAATATGGAATCCAGATGTGGAGGGTCACCTTCCACCCAGAGTGGGAACAGTGGGTTGTCCTCCTAAACCCTGGGTTGAACCAGAGCGCTGACCCCTAAAGAGCTGGGGGCAGTGGCTGTGGGGGTGAGAGAGGCAACCTAACAAGGATTGGAGAGTTCTTGAACAAAATCATCTCTGACTGCTTCATTAAACTTGAACTTTTAAGTAAACTTCTTCAAGACAGTGTTACTATGCTGTACAAATTTGGGGCCCTTAAATTTGTTTTCTGACACTGGGTAAAGCAATCCTTCCCTACCAGTCCACGGTTTTGGTAGGAAAAAGGAGACAGTGAAAATCTGAAATCAAAACTATTATAAGAGGCGACCTATGATCTGGGAGAGGAAGGTGGGGGAAGAATGTTCCAGGCCAAGGAAGGAGCATCCTGGGGAGCGGGGAGCAGGGCAGTGCGGTTCCCTTGTTGCGGGGACAGAGAGAGCCACAGAGGGAGGACCTGCGTGCACGTCTCTTTCCTGAGGTGAAATCAACCGTCCTTGCCTTGGGAATCAGGAGCTCTGGTGAACATGTCCACCTTGGGCAGCGTCACTGGGCCATTGCCAGGTGTGGGTCTGCCCTGAGCAATGCACATGCTTGGGGCCCGTTGTTCCGGCAGAGGTTTGGGGAAGAGACCAGGGCTGGAGATGGCGGTTGGGGGATCAACGGTTTGGAGTAAATGCACCAGAGAGGGCTGTGGGAAAAGCGGGAATGTAGGGTGAGAAAAGAAAGGGCAGGCCTGTAGCAGACTCACTTGGGGTCTGTGGAAGAGCTGGGGCCCGAGCAGCTGGGCCTGCGGGGCAGGGCCAGGTGTGCTGCAGTTGGCCTCGGGAAGGTGGCATTCCTGGGGCACTGGATCCTCTGGACAACCCCTCCTTTGGAACCGTCTCCTCCCCCACCATGGGACCCCAGGCTCCCCTCTCCTGCTACCCCACTCTGGAAATTTGGTTGGTAGAAGCTCTTCCTTGGCTTGATTATTGGATATTGAAGTTTCCTGAATTTCATCACAGCTCTCTGGTTTCACACGGTAGCCACATTTTCCCCTGGTGATGCCATCCAATCTGTGGTTTTCCTCTAGGCTCTTCCTGCTTTGGAAAGAGGAGTGTGATCAAAGGGAGGGAGGGAGGGAAGGAAGGAGGGAGGTGTGGGGAAAGATTCTGGAAAGCACTGCCACTCAAGATACTGTTCCATTAATATCGGACTTATTTTACTATATTCAAACTTTTTAGGGATTTGACCCTTGATTTCTAGAACTCAGTGAAATATTAGCATCATAATATGTTTATTAAGCAGGGCTCAAAATATCTAAGGTATTTCATTTCTTAACCTGCATTTTTTTTGAAACTGAAGAGTGTGCAAGAAAGCCCACTCACTGCTCACTGAGCATGGCTGTGATCTCAGTTCATTTCTTTGACTCTTGTTAGGGTGAGTGCTGACCAGCAACCTCCCCCCCCACC
>PVKU01000443.1:375452-484115 GCA_004027475.1 Anoura caudifer | reverse complement strand
CAGAACAGCAAGAATGCTATTCCTAAGACAAGACAAGTGCCTTTCCAAATTCAGAGCCTTTGAACTTCCTATTTCCTCTGCCCAGGGTGTACTTCCCCCAGATATTCCTGTATCCCACTCTGGCACTTCATTCAGGTGTTAGAGAGGAATTCCCTGACCCTTGTCTGAAGCAGTAGCCCTCACCACACTCTTTTCTCTTCCCTGTTCCTATGTATCTTCATAATTTTATTACCACACACCATCTAATTATTTGTCTCCTTCTTTCTCCCCATTACCACCTCCATAACGAAGTCCCTCGAGAGCAGTTTAGTCTGTTGTGTTCATCTCAATTCGCACAACGGCACATTCTATTTGATGACTAGAATGAAAGGTATGAATGAATGCCTTGCCATTGGAAAGGGATGTGTTCCATGAAGTTTTATATGCTCATCCTCAGTAAGATTCTTTGGAGAGTCTGAATCAATTAAATAACCTTTTCACTAAGAAGAAAACTGAGGCCTAAAGACAAGCCCAAAATCACATGGTAAATATTAGAACCAAACTTTGAACAACTGCTTCTGTACGAAATTTCTTGTAGTTGTCCCAAAAGTCCACGCTTTCTAATGAATCTGGAGCATACTATATAGTCTTACCTCCATAAATTATAGAAAATGTATATCAGCCCAGTCCCAGTTCCAGGCAGTACTATGAACCCCATTTTGCAGTAGCAGAAACCAAGGTCAGAGGAGATTAGAGAACTTCAAAAGGTTGCAGCACTAGCAAGCAACTGGTACTGGTGTACCTGAACTTGGGGGGTGTGCCTGCAGAGCCAATATTCTGATGAATCAAGAAAGCTGCACATTTAACATTTATGATGAATGTTTCATAAGGATCAATCTGCTTGGTAAGTTCTTTTTATTTTGTCCACTTTTCTGAAAATGGGACGGACATATCATAACTATCATTTTGAAAGCTTTTATTATAAATCTAATGTCTTACACTCATTTGCAAAATACATCATATGTGTATATCTCTCCTTTTAATGAACAATGCAAAGATTAAAACTATCTCCAGAGAAATGCTGAGTTTGGCTATCAACGCCTCTCATGGCATCCTGTATTTTTGTAAAAAACCATATGGAAACACCAAGAGCTTGCATTCCCTTTCTTGGGCATCCATCAACGCCAATAGCTGTGATGATCTGAAATAAGCAAAGTAGTTGTAGTAGGCCTCAAGACTCTCTGTTATAATATTGGAGAAGGAAATGCCAAACACGAAACATGTTGGAAGGTGGGCCACTAATGTTGTCATAGGTCAGGAGGCATTCCTACGGCTCCTCTCAGAACTTAGAATTCTATAGACCACTGAAAATGCAGAGAAATGCAAGGACAGCAAAAATGGAACATCCCAGAAAGCAGATGACATACAATCTTTTCCAAAGAGTCTGAGTAAGGTACAATGTTATTTCAATTTCAATAGCAGAGTATATGATTCAAAATCACTTACTTTATTAAAACGTCCTACAAGGGGAAACAGTGGCAATATATCATTTAAAGTAGGGCTCTTAAAAATCTTAACTCTTATCATAAATATAATTTAAATACACAATGGCCCAAATGCAGTCCTATGAAAATTGGTGTATTACAGAGGGAGAGTGAGGTGGAGGGAGGAAAACCCCATGGGAAGGAATAGCCTGGAATCAAAAGATCGCTGAAAATTCCAGACATCCTCTTAAAGTTGGCTATAGAGTCCAGAGTGGGAGCCAAGAAGAGAAAATAGAGAAAATTAAGCTATTTACCCTACAATGTCCTGGCTGGGAGAAAGGGGTGGTCATGTTAAGTACTAGGGTACCACATGTTTCCATCCCTTTCAGACAAAATCACAAAGAGATGAGAAAAGTTTAGCGTTTCTTTATGAGCTTAAACATCCAACCAAGGAAAACGCAGGAGACCTGCGACCACGGCGAATGGACTCAGGGCTTCATCAGAGAGTCAAGTACCTGCCAGCCTGTCCACCCACCTGCACATGCAATTCTTGAGTACCAACAGGACACTACACCTGTTAAATGTAGAGCTGAATAATACAATGCATAAGCTTAAAAAAGACTTGGCATTTTCAGGATTTTTATATGTAACTCTAAATTGGAGTATATTCCATTTGGACTGGAAACATAGAGGTTGGAGATTTCTGGTTTCATGTAGCTTGGCTGAAATAGCATAGGCTATGAAAAGAGCTCCGTTCCTGGGTGTGGAGACCCAGGTTCCAGGCCTGTATCTGCCACGACTGGCTGTGCGGACAGGGGTGGCTCACTCAGTCACTCAGGTTATAATGAAGAGATTGGGTTGGATGCTTGTCTCTCAAGTCCCTGCAGCTCCATGAACCTTCTACAAAACTTCATTTAGAAACAACAGTCTAAGATACCATGCAAGCCCCAGATGTAAGCCGCAAGTGTAATTTTAAGATTTCTGTAGCACATTCTAAGTTGATTTTAACATAGTTTAATCCAATAGAACCAAAACAGTATCACTTTGATATGTAATTGCTGTTAAATAATATTAATGAGGCATTTTACATTCTTTCCTTTGTACCAAGATTTAAAAGCCCTGTGTGTATTTTTTCACTTGCATCATATCTTAACTTGAACTAGCCACATTTCAAGAGTTCGATGGTTATATGTGTCTAATTACCACTATACAGGCAGCTCAGGTTTAGAGGGCTTAAACATTTCTTACCTGAATATAATATAAACAAAGAGCCTACCTTCAAAGTGAGAATACACTTAAAGTAGAAAGACTGTTCATTAAATATTAGGGTCAACACGTTGAGGGAATGTAAGGGAAGAGGTAATCAACAAAGGGAGAGGACTTTTGATGGAAATTGCCAGATGGATACAGAAGGCAGCTCAAAGGTGGAACAGAAATGAACTTCAGGCCTGGTCCATAAAATGTGCACACTGAAACTGTCACTGTTCCCCCTCTTATCTGCAGGCATATGCAGGGTGTCCAGGTAAGGTCTTTGTGGCCCTAAGAAGGATGGAGCCACTAGACCAGGGCTTCTGGAGTCTGTGGACCCTAATGGGATCCGTGGACAGAACTCAGGGGATCCAGAAGTTGAATGGAGGGACATAACAGTTACTTGTATTAACTTCCAACTCCAATTCAGCTTCCCTTTCGATATTGCACGTAGGCACCAAACCACAGCAGAGTGTGGCAGGTCTGTGGCTCTGTCATCAGTCCACTGCACGTTTCACTTGCTGCGCATCTTAGAAGAGTGCTTCATCACGATGACAGCAGTTGAGAGACCCAGCAGGACCTTGTCATTGCATGCACTAAGAAGCACATACAATACTATACTACAAATTTTAAAATATTCTGAGAAAAGCGTTGTCATAAAATTGGTTTCTTTTGTATATCTGTTTCTTTTTCATTCAAATATGTTATTCTGAGAAGGGATCCATAATATTCACCAGGCTGCCCGGCGGTCCATGGCACGACACACTAGAAGGAAGGAGTCTGGGGCCCTGGATGACCCCACCCCGTCTCTGTCCCACGGAGAATCACATTGGATTGTGTAATGAGTGAGATGTAAATCACTATCACGATCAGCTCCTGAGATCTGGGGAGTGTTCATTTCGGCAGCCAGCCCAGTGGAAGCTACAACGGAAATCTGGCTTCTGGCTGCCTGCAGCCGCTTCTCACAGCAACCGGATTCCATGCCCTGAAGAGAGGGGCACTAGCAGTGCCGTGCTGGTAAGCTGGGTCTCAAGACACAACGAAAGAAAACAAAAAGACCTAGCGAGGCTGATTGCAAGGCTCCCTATACGATGTCCCTAAACTCTGAGTCAGGAAGGGATGGCCAGATTCAGTGCTCGCCAGCCAGTGTGAGCACATTCCTGGCACACTGCGGGCGCTGCTCACCCCCCGGGACCGGCCTAGAAAGCTGCGTTGCTGCTGCCCTCGCCTGATTTGAGCGGAGGGGTATTGTAGAATCTTGAGAATAATTGTTTAAAGACTCCTGTTTAAACAATTGTGCCTGGCTCTTTCATAACGAATAAATAAAGCAAAATACCTTCGATGCAGTAATTTGTAAATGCAACAAGCTGTTGAAAAGAATCTAATTAGTACTAATTACAATCCTAGAGTGTCCCAACAAATTATAATGCCATTGCTTCTGTAGAGGCATTGTGTTTAAACACGCTGAAACATTAATTAGTCTGCATGCAGAACAAATGTGTAAAATAGGTATTATTTGGCAGCATCTGAAAGCCAATTATTCACTCTGGGAAGGCTGTGTGCCATTTCTGATAGTGAAAACAAATTTATTAGCATAAGAGTAGGATTGGGAGATCAGCGAATTATATTACCTTCATTTCTGAGCTCTTTCCATCTCACTGGGCAATACTGCTTGTCCTCATTTTACATCTAAGAAACTGAAGGCAGTCAGTCGAGGGATGTGATATCTACAGAGAATCCAGCTGCGGATTCAGGGAGTCCTCAGGAAATTATTGTCACACCTGTTTTTCAAGTTTGAAAGCTCCACTTACGAGTCTTTTGTGGCTTTCTTCACAAACATAAATATTTTCTTCTATAATGAAGGACGTACCTAAAACAACCATTTTACTTAAAGTTTTAAAGTAACGTGTTAGACCTGCTTGCACCTATTTGTAAATTCCATATTATGTTTTGTTAACATTTAGATAAATTTCAATTTCTGGATGAAGCTATTTATAATCTCATCTACTGAAAATATTCACTTTGAACAATAGTCCAATTATTTAAAAGTGAGATATAGAAGCAAGGGTTTAATAAATGTTTCAGTTTAGACCAAGGGATAAGTTACCGGTTTAGCTCATAAAGTAAATACGTCACTATTCAAATCCTACCAAGTTGATATTCCTTTCGTGGAAAGGTTATGTGGACAAGCTCTGGTATTTCTGAAAGAACATTCAATATTCTGTTAACTTTTCTCTGAGACAGTTACTTCCTGGCACTTCATAAATGTTTGATAAATACTAGTGTTTACTCTCATTATTGTCATCATTCCACAGACTAGGAGTTATCATTTTTCATGAAAAACTGACATCCCATGTAATGTACAGCATAAGAAATATAGTCGATAATATTGTAACATCTCTGTATGGTGCCAATTGGGTACTGGAAATACCAGGGAGAACATTTGTAAAGCATATGACTATCTAACTACTATTCTGTACACGTGAAACTAAATCAAAATAACATGGAATATAAACTGTAATTGAGAAAATTTTTAATAAATAAAAAGATCAAAATAAAAAACAAGAACTGACATCCCAGTCATACTCTTAGGTCTTCGTCATGCTATAAAATTCTTATTTACTTTAAGTTTAAACAGTACCTTTTAATAAATGTTACTAACACAATCCTCTCTGATGAAACCATTTTAAGTGTTTATACTGCAGATATTATGCATTTTTCCATTGTGGCTCATAAAATTTATCTTAATTTAACTCCAAGCCTGTGTCCGTTTTGTTCAGGCAATTATTCAGTCACATCTATCTAACTCATTCAGCATAACTTACGTAGGAAATAATTTCTTAAAACAAATGCATTCAGTTAAAATTGGGGAAAACCTCTGAATTCTTTTGAGCTAATTGCAGAAATTAACACCGGTCCTGTGTGATCCTCAAAGATAACAGCACATGACCCTTGCCGACAACATCCTTTTTGAAAGAACATCCCCGGTTTTCCTCCTGAGTCGATCCTGCTCATTGGTTCTGGCCCCAGACCAGCACGTGTCAGCAGCCCCACGTGCAGACCTGCTCTGCCTCTCTCCCAGACCTACTGAGAACGCAGGTAACAGGTAGCGCCACTGCATTCTCCAGCAGAGGTTCCGACAGACTGCAAAAGCACAGTAGTCATATTGCTCTTTCCTAAAGACTGGACAGAAGAATCATTTTTCATATCTTCCATTTCTCTCCTCATCATGCCCATGTTTTTCTCTTCAGCATATGGAACAGATTTCTAAAAACTCTCTTAACATCTTTGTCTGCTCATTTCATCATGTCTGTAATTACTGTCTGTTTCTGTAGGTGGGTATTTTTCCTTAGAGTTAAGGATATTTTCCTGCTTCTTCACGTGCCTGGTAATTGTTGACTGGATAATGGATATTGTGAATTTTCCATTGCTGGATGTGCATTTTGTTGTATTCCTATAAAGAATGTTGGACTTCATTCAGGCATGCAGTTAAGTTATTCAGGATCAGTTTGGTCTTGCTGAGGTTTGTTTTTACTTTTTTTTTTTTTTTTTTTTAATGAGAGCAGGTCCAGGGCCGTCTTGAAGTCAAGGGCTAATTTCTGCTCACTACTGCTGAGCACTCTATACAATGTCCTATGTATTACAAGGTCTTTCTATTTTGGATGATGGGAACATGGACTATTCTTAGCTCTGGATGAGTGCCAGGAATTGTTTGGCTCTATAAATCCAGACATGCACTGTTTGCTGTTCTAGAAAATGTTTTGTATTATTTCTCTGAGGATTTTCTTCCTTTCATTTTCTATGTTCTCTATTTTCTGGGACTTCTATAAGTCAGATATTAAAATTTTTAGATTGATCCTTTAATTGCTTTTTAATATTGCCTCTTCTATTTTCCATCTTTTGATTTTTTTCTTCTGTTTTCTGCAATATTTCCTCAACTTTATTTTCCAAGGCAACACTTGGGTTTTGTAAAATATTCATTAGATATTTAATTTCCAAGAACTATTTCTTATTCTATTATTGTTATTTCTTCACTGTATCCTGGACTCATTTTACAAACTCAATACTTGTCTTATAGTTTAGAATATTCATTATAGTTTTAAAATGTTTTCTCCTTTCATTCATGTATTAATCAGATATTTATTGGTAATAAACCATGTACCATGCAGTGATCTATTTGTTGAGAACAAACAGCAATGAATCTTGCTTTCATGGAACTTACAGGCTAGTGGTGGTAGGTGGGGAATGAAAATTGAACAAGTAAACATATCATATCACATGTCTCTTGGGAACAGTGCTATGAGGATCCCCTCCCATCCAACCCCTCTCTCTCTTGCTCACTGTGCTCCTACACTCCAGCCGTACCACCCTTTCTTCGGTTCCTTCAAGTTTCACCCCCCTCTTTTCTCTTCTATATTCTGTTCTCTCTACTCAAAATGTTCTTCCCCTGGTCTTTCACAGGAATAGTCACTTACTATCCTCCTCAGCACCCTGTGCTAAGTACACCTCTTCTCCTTGCCCTACCATTACCATTAGTTTTCTGTCTCAGTATCCTTTTTATTCCCTTCATGACATTTATTAAAACCTGTAATGTTGGTTACCTACCTAATAGCCATTCATGCTTCTTCCTTGCTAACTGAAGCTGATTTTGCTCAGGTATCCATGATACTCCATGCAGCCAAATGCTTCAGAAAAGGCCGCCCTTGGCCCCAGCCCTGGGGTGAATCTGGATCCATCTAACCAAATCATGATATTTGCACATTCTTGCCACTGATGGATTAGCTTGAGGGCATGTGTGACCCAGTTCTGATCAGTGGGAGCCTGCTAGTGAGGCATCTGGGAATGGCGTGCTCTCACAAAGAGACTCAAAGGAGAGATAGTCCTCTTTCCAGCCTCTGAGATGCTGTTTTACCTAAGAACGTGACACTTCAAGTCATCTTTCAACCATAAGGGAAGCCAGCCCACAGAGGGTAGAAAGATTAAAAATAAGCTGACCTTTGGTGATAACGCTGTGCCACCAAAACAGCCTATCTTCCTACTTTTTTATGTTCCCATGAGCTCTTCTTGAGGAATCTACTAGATCCTGGGCTTCAAACGTCACTGAGACAGTACCATAAAGACTGAGGTATTAAATAATACTTAATTCTAAAAAACAGTAGGGAAGGGAAGACATATAATATGATGGTTACATTCCCTGACATAGTAAAATCATAAAACAAAATTGGCAGAGAATGGAGACAACATATACAACAATTTTGTTACTCCTTAAAACAGTTCAATATTTTTCTATAGTCATAACTAATGGTGGTAGTATTCATGTTGCTGCCTGATCCTCTTGTATGTATTAGGTGGGTTAAAGCAAATGAGAATTTGTGGATTCTTTCATTCTGTGTTTTGAGAGCCAAGAAAAATGAAATATAAATATAATGTAGGAAATATACACTTTTTCCTAGTTCTGTCCACCAGAAAGGTCCAGAAACAATGGCCAACCCAGTCATGGCCATGAGCCTCCTGAGCTCAAATTGTCATCTTAAAATAGTATTTCCCACTGAGAGAAAGAGTCATCTTGAAATACTATTTCCCTCTTATAGAGATAGGATAGGAAATAAACAAGATGAGCCTTGAATACACCCTGACCTACCAGATGGCAAGGAAGCTACCAAATACTGTTAGGGGTGTTTCAAAAGGACTCAGAAGCCAACCTGAAGAGTTTTTCAATGCCAATGGAAAATTTGAGCTTCAGTGAGGATAAGAATTACAGTGGCATTCATGAATTCATAATAATATTTTAAGTTAATTGATCACCTTCAGAAGATGACAGGAAAGCAATAAATTAACTTGAAAACTGGTAAATAAAAGGAAAGGATAAAGTTTGAATTTTGCCTTTCCTATACGAACTGTAATACAGAGGAACCAAATATAGTGAAGGAAAGTAGCACTCTATAAAATTATTCTAGCTAATAAATGAAGGTAAAGTGATATAATTAGAATAGCACCATAATTTAACCCCCCCAGTGAAGCGTTGAGTCCTGGCAATGAGCTTCAATGGTTGCTAACACCACAAAATGAGACAACCAGATGCCATGTGCCCCTAGGTGAAGAACACAGCACCCCCTACAGTCTTCACAAAACGATGAATCCCCAGTCTGATCAAGTCTCACTGTCATGCTGTCAATTTGTAGAAAATACAAGAGAAATGTGTGGAATTTGCATCACTAGCAAATTCCAGACTGTGGAAAACTCTGCCTGCCAAATGGCCCTTCAACAGATAATTTACAAGTAAAAGACAGAGACGGAGGGGAAAACTGTAGATTAAAAGAAAGTTAAAACAGATATTTTTAAAATGGGCAAGACTACACTACAGTGCTTAAAGATGCATTGTTGGGTGATAAAACCATAAGGAAACACGAGGATGTCATTCCTATATAATCTAGGACAAGTGAGTGGTGTGCTGGTCTGCTACTGCGTCCACCTCCAAGGAGCCTTAACTTGTGGTATCTTTGACTTTGCAGAGTCCCCTCCCCTTGCATTGGGGCTGACCCCAGACTTGATTTAACAATAGAATGTAGCAAGTAATGCTGAGCCATTCCAGGCCTAAAACATAAGAAACCCTGGCACCTTCTAGAAACTTTTGCACTCTTGCAAACCCTGACCTATCATTTTAAAAGTCCAGTATCCTACCGGAGAGACAGGTAAAAAGGCCACCCAGACCAGGTGGGACAGAAAGCCCTCCTAGTTGAGGCCAGCCACCAGCCAATCTGCCAGCAGAAAGCAGCCACAGGAATGAATGTCCACCGGGAAGTACAAAGTGTAAAAGTGCCCAGCTGGACCTAGGACAGGTAGCAGAATTGTGGGCAAATACGTAGTTGTTGTGAGAACAATGATCTTTTGGGGCAGCAAGAGATAACCGAAGACAGTGGTTACTGGGGGGGAGTCAAAAAGGTCTAAGATTGGGAACGGAGTCCCTGAGTGAAGGGTCTACCACGGCTAGTGAAGTCCTTTCCATTTCTTGACCTGGGTGATGGTGAAGGATCCTCGCCTTAAAATGATTCACTAAGCTCAGCATTTGTATCATGTGGTTTTCCAAACCTATATTTTACTTGAAAAAAAAAAGGGAGGGAAAAATCCACATGATTTGGCATAGAGACATTTACTCTTTTTCCAAAATTCCTTCAGGCTATGGGCTTTTTCTAAATCACTGTGGGACTCCTAGTAAAAACTATTCATTTATTCTAATCCTGCAGACATCAACATCCAAACAACACCAAGCACAAAAACATAAACTTTGAGTCCTAGATCTTGCAATGTGCAAAACTGAATTAATTGCTTTCACATCCCTAAACCTTTCCCTCTCTCCTCTAAGTGAGAAAAAACATGTAATACCAAAAAAAAAAAAAAAAAAAAGGCACTTTTATAAGCTGGCTTGCATTTTCTTACTGGCAGCAACTGGCTGGTCTCTTTTTAAAATGAATTTTCAGTTTCCAAGGAGAAAATCTGTATTGCATTTGGAGTTTTGTGTGGTGGTGGTGGTGGTGGTGGTGGGTGTGCATTTTAGTTTCCAACTGTTAGAATTTTAGCCCTCAAGTCCTAAGCATTACTGAAGTGGCTTAAATAGACTGTAACAGATTAATCATAGCCTTTTATTCCTTTGTCTTCCTTTCCAGTATTCTTTTACCTTCTCTCCACCTCCATTTCCCATTTCACAATGCAAATTGCTACACGTACCTTTTTTCTTTAAATGGTATCACTTAGCTTCACTGACGAAAAATTAAAATTTCCCTATTGGAGATTAAAATTCACCACCACAATTCATATTGCATATTTTCTAAAACTTTCACAGTGCATTTGTTTTAGTTATATTAGAAACTACCGTTACAAGTTGAGCTCCTGCTCTTGCACTTTCTACCTGGGAACCCAGTTCAGACCTTCCCAAAGGTTACAATGGAATGAACCACAATCAGTTCAGTAGTCCACAGCAAAAGTAAACTTCAACGTCCAAACAGGAAAATCACTATTGTCACGTTAGGACTTACTGCCCCTAAAGGAGCCTTGGGGATGTGGTCCTCCTGCCGCCAAGGCTCACAGCAAAAAGAAGTGTTTCAATCAAGAGCAGATCGTGACTCACTATCTGACTCTATGAGTTCAGCAAAGCATGAATGGGGACCCAAGAAAGAAGGTCACTGTTTCTTCCACAACTACAGGGGAAAATGTTAATCTGTCCCAGTTTTGTGTCTTTATTTCAGCTGAATCTGAGAAATTCTCAATTCACACTATGTTTCCAAAGTCTTGGTTTCCAGGCACAAAAACTAAAGGTGGTAGAAAGTAATTATTGCCACTAGAAATTCTCAATCTGCAATCATTTTCCTAATTTCAGACTCCTACTAGCTTCATCAGTAGTTTGGCATGCTTGATGGCATTTTTTTTTAAATCAAAATATACTGTGATCTATATATGTTTGTGCATTATTTATACTGGGTCCTCTCCTTCTTTCACCTATCCCTGATCCTCCCACCTGGAGGGTTGCAAGCCCCCATTTCTTAGGAGAATCCACTCATTACAAATTGGGAACTGAGATAAATAGCAATGGTTTAATCTTTACCCACTTCCTACTACCATTGCTAGCCAGATAAATTGAGCCGTAAGATCACCTTATCACAATTATCCATATAAATCAGATCAGGTCTTATGCAGGCCTCCGACCAACAAACCATGACTGAAGAATAAGCAAATGTGTGGACGGGTACCACACATCCAGACCGAGAAGCCTGTGAACATGTACAGCACTCCTACCTTTCACTTACCTCGTCTATGGAGACTTCACATGAGACACTGTTACCTGCATAAGTTTCTTATACAGTCACCTAAGTTAACCCTTACCGTATAAATCTGATAAAATTCCCCTGAAAGAAATACATACTGTTTTTAGGCAGAAACTCATTTCTCACTTTAAAGCATCAGATCACTGATGAGCATTTCAGAAGGAGCCAATGGGCTCTTTATAGGACACGTATGACTGACCGTGAGTAAGTCCAGGAAAAAAAACAATTTTCCTGACTGCTATTTGTTGCTACCAGGCCTAGAAGTGTCCACCAGCCCCCATCCATTGAATTACAATTCAATGGTAATTTTTAAAAGAAAAAAAAAAAGATTGTTTAAACAGGAAAGCATTGTATTTTTGAAGCTATAGTTCACTTTCAGACATACCAAAGGTTTTTTTTAAAAAAGGAAACAAGGTGTAAAAAAAAAGAAAAGCACCCTGGCTGGTGTGGCTCAGTGGATTGAGTGCTGGCCTGCAAACCAAAGGGCTGCTGTTTCGATTCCCAGTCAGGGCACATGCCTGGGTTGCGGGCCAGGTCTCCCTCCGGTTAGGGGCACGTGACAGGCAACCACACACTGATGTTTTTCTCCCTTTCTTTCTCCCTCTCTTCCTCTCTCTCTAAAAATAGATAAAATCTTTGAAAAAAAAAAGAGAGATAGAAAAGTATCCTAAATTGGCTCCTGAACTTTCTTTCTCATTAAAGGAGGACACGTTCAGGTCCTCACTGAAAGCTAACAGATGCCACTGCCCATGTGATCACAGGTTGGTTTCTATCATTCATTAATAAAAGCATTTTATCAAGGGAAATTACTGAAAGTCTTCTAGGAACATTCCTAAAACTTTATTTTGTTGTAAGAAACATGAGTGTTGAAATAATTTGCAAAACTAACATCTTTAGAAATGAAGTAAGTCCCTAACACTTCTGATAACCCTTTACTCATCCCTGTGACAATGATCCCTATCAAAACAAGGTTTCCAGGCACATAAACCAAATGGCAGCTGTCAAATGATTCATCTAAAAGTAAATGTTGATTCAGACAGCTGCTTCTAACACATACAAGATTAAGTTAACAGGACTCACTCCAAATACTCATACACTGACAAGCTATTCTCCATATGTTAGCAAGTTTATCGAGCTTGAAAGAAAGTTATTGTCTCAACTAAAAGAGCTTTCAAATCTAAAATATTTCACTGGCAGCTACTTTATGAAAAATGGGTCATAAAATTGTATTTAAACTTTACTATCATACTTTCAATCATTCTGCTTACAATTGAATCCTAGCTTGAGAAATTTATGGGCTAAAGGATGGGCAAAGAGGTGAAGGTAGGGCTATGGTTTGCCTCATCCCCGCCCCCCCAGGATCTGGGGCTTCAAAGCCATCAGGAAATCATAGTCCCATGACCTTTATTTGCTCATCCACTAACAATTCACAACCCCATGCATTTTTCCAACACACTTTTCTTCTTTGGCAAGACTTGTGCGCTCAAATGAGGCAACGTCTCATTTTCTCTGGAGGTATTCTAACTTTAACTCTTCCCCCTGTCCCTTCATCCCCTGAAAGTGCCCTCCCAAACAAAGAATGAGGAGACAAAATTGAACAAAACTAGAGGATGTGGTGACTGTTCCGTAAGTCATTCCTGGGTGCTGGCTAGCTCATCTTTCTGTACTTATAATAATCTAATTTCAGGAATAAAGAGATAACATATTCTCTTATCATGAGTATGATGTTGACATCAAGGATAGTCAGGACCGTGAAGTCTTCTCTAGCTAGTTAACTCGCTCATCTCTGACTTCCATCAATTACTATAGATGGCCAAGCTCCAACTTCTGGTGTTTCTAGGCTTTGCGGTAAGATAGTCTTATAAAATAAGTGCCAGAAACATGCTTCGCCAATAGCTTAATGCAAGCCCCTTCTCACGTGTTCTGTTACGTACATTATTTCAGTGCCCTGTAGCACAAGACTGTAGCCAAACATGTAAGGCTAAGGCCAGCTTACTTTATGCTCTTTTGCTAATATAAACAGGTCATCCATCTTTTTCCCATTTTAAATAAACAACAGCAAAGGGATTGTTGACCAAGTTTTATCCCCTGACCATATGGGATGCGGACGACCTTCAAGTGCTGACAACACTAGAGCAAGAATCCACAGGATCAATTACACAGCGCTGAAGTGCCCTGACTTTCCAGGTGGGTGTAGGTGTTTTGGTGGCTAAATGCAAACACGGATTATATGGACACAAATAAACGCCTTCTTCTTAGCAGAAGGTTCAGGGGCCAGAAAGAGGTATCAGGAAGGATGTAACCATTTCTTTACAGAATTAGGGTTTCATGCCCAGTTTAGAAGGTGTTTCGAGAGCCAGAGAAACACTGACTTCACAAGACAACCAAGTGTCAGGTGGCAGCGCTGGGTCAGGCTCTGAGGAGGGGAGGCGGGGAGGCCAAGCCACCCAGGACCTAGGGAGTCATGATTCAGTTTCAGTTCGGTGTAGTTTTTTTTTCCTCTGCCTCACATTCTTTTCTGAATCACCACATCTCTGAAAACTTCTCAAAATGAGTTTCTCCCCATCTATGACTTTTGCAACAGTTACAAAATGTGTTCATGTTCCTCTTTTGCTTGCCCCCTTCTCCAGGGAGGGAAGGGAACCCTGCAACCTGGGAGCGTGATGACACTGTCCATCCCGCCTCTGATGAAATCATCCCCCAAGTGGCACTCTGAAGTTCAAGTGAAGCTGTGGCCAAGGCTGCGTTTTACAAAACCACACCAGAAGGACCAGGAGGGAAATTCTGCTTGATAGGTCAGGAATCCCCAGGGAAATCTCCAGAAGGGAGGGATATCCCCTGCGGTGCTCTGCGGTAAGTTCAGAAAGAGCTGAGAACCAAGAAGTCCAGAAACAGGCAAGCTAGGCGCTTCTGGCCTGGGGGTGCCGAGCCACTGGCGGGCGCAGCGGAGGGAAGGAGGTCTTGCCCTACCCCGCAGCCTGCACCTGTCTCTCCTAGCCCTCTCACCGCGCTTCCCGGAGCATCCCCAACCCCACCCGACCCGGGCGCGCCGTCCAGCTGCACCCGCCCTGGGTGGAACACAGGGACGCCCGCTCCGAGGGGGGCGTGGAGGCCGGGATGCGCTGCGGGCACCTGCTCAGGACGTCTCCTCTGGGGCCAGTGTCCGGGCGGCCCTTCTGTCCCAAGGGTCCCCTGGGAGGCGTACCTCGGATGTAGGCGCACTTGCCATCGTCCAGCTGGCTGGAGGCCGAGGCGCCCATGGCTGCGGGGAGCGCGGGTGCTGAGCGCGGTGGCGGCCCGGCCCACACCCTAGGCGTCACTGGCGGCTCCGGGTGCTTGCCCGCTGCTCGCTTCTGGAGGCTGAAGAGACGGGTAGCGGGCTCTGCAGTTAAAGGACCAACTTCCTCCGAGAGGCGCCGCCTTCTGGGACGCCTCCTCCAGGTCCGCGCCCTCCGAGGAGCTGTGGGCTGGCCCCAGGCCTTCTTCCCGCCCTTGCCTCTCTGCTCAGCTACATGGGGATGTCTAGTCTGGAAAGATTTTCTGCTCCTTCTCTTCGTCGGCTTCTGTTTCTTATGCTCAGCAGTTTAGGGCCACCCAGAAACACCTTGGGGTAAATGAACCATATCCCTGGTGACTGGAGACATCTGTGAGCTGGAACCTTCCCCACTTAACATCCCACCAGGTGGAGTTCTAGGTCTCATCGCTTTGCACACCTTCTGGTACAATCAGCAAGAGTTCTTCTCAAGCATGACCTAAGAACTGGTTAGAATGCAAAATCTCAGCTCCCTCCCATCTCAGACCCTCCTGTCCCCACCACACCTTACCCCAGTTAGAAACTCTGGGAGTGGGACCCAGTAATCTGTGTTTCCACAGCCCCCCCCCCCCCCCCCCCCCCCCCCCCCCCCCCCCCCCCCCCCCCCCCCGCCCCAGGGAATTCTGACACCTGCCGAAGTTTGAGAACCAAGGCTAAACTGTACCTTCCTGCAGGCACGAAGTTGGGCCAGGGAGGAAGTGGGGAATGAAAGGAAAAAAAGAAAGAGAAATTGAAAAACTTAGGTAAAACCCAGGGCTGGGTCCTACAATAGGCTCCCAGCCCCAAACCTTAAGACTGTTCTTAGACCTCTAGGTGCAGTTGCTCTCCTTGACAGACTGAAAACATTTCGTTAGAAAGGGCATCTGCTCTTTTCCCACAGCCACTATTTAGCTTGGCAGCCTCTCCCAAATAAGAACCAACTTGGGCAGAAGGGACACCACTTATTTCTTCCTATTCTTAGTAGTTAGGGTTTTAATGACTCCTGTTGACTTAACCTCCAAGGTCAATGGCCTGGACACACAGAGCCAGACTTTGAAGGCTCTTCCCTCCACAGTTAATTCTCCAGGCTGTTAATGTGAAGATTTCTCACACCTCACAGCCAGTCTCTCCCACCCTACACTCCAGTTGGTCCAGAAATTCTCTCAATTCTACACTTGACCCTTCAACATCATGGGTTTGAACCTTGCGGGTTCACTTATGTGCAGGGTTTTTTTCAATAAATATACAGTCAGATGTGGGTATCCGCCAGTTTCAAATGTGTGGCTTTTGGTATCTGCGGGGATACTCTCACCAGTCCCCTGTGGATACCGAGTATTGGGGGAGTCCAGAGTCATAGGTGAGTTTTTCGATTGAGAGCATTGATACCGCTAATCCCCGGTACTGTTCAAGTGTCAAGTGTACTTCCAAAATAGCTTCAGTACCCAGTCACTTCTCATCCCTTGCACTGCTACCACTCCCATCGTTTCTCACCTGGATAATCACAATAGCCTCCTAATTCTTCTCCCTTCTTCAGAGAAAAAGCCACAGTCTGTCGCTGAAGCTAGGCCGGATTCTTCTCTGCCCTGATCTATGACAACTCTCCCCTTCCTCTCTCTGTTCCAGGCCTGGTGGCCTATCTGCTCTGCTAGGACCACACCAGCTGCTCTTCCTTTGCCTGGGAAACCCTTACTCTTCTCCCAGATACTCCCATGGTTCATTCTCTAAGTTTCTCACTTCATGTAAACCTCCACGGAAATGCTAACACCTCAGAGAGGCTTTTCTCGACCCCTTGTTTAAACACGGGCCCTCATCTCTCTGCTCCCTGTGCTTCATACGCCTACACATATCACTTAGTATCATCTGACGTATATTTCTCTGTTTGTCTCTGCCCACTGAGATGGAAACTCCATAAGGTCAGGGATTTTCTTTGGTCATGCTATTTCTTTTGTTTGTTTTTTTAATTGTTTTATTATTTATTTTTCTTCAAGGGCAGGATTTTAATTCATTATTTTCTCTGATGTATCTCAAATGCCTAAAGCAGGACCTGGCACATAGAAGGTACTCAGTAAATAACCACTGAATAAGTGAATGAATGAAATACAAAATATAAGAGTCTGGACTCCATGAAAGCTGTGATCTCAATGACTAAAGAGCATTTCCAGATAATTACCTACGCAATGATTTAAACTCTTCAGTGTTTAATTCTTTTCTCAATATTGGCTTTTATAATTAAGCACATCTTGTCAGAGTAGTAATTTCTTTCATTATATAAATTGCTATAATTGTGTCTCAGAATACTGTTATTATTAAAGAAAACTAATATGGATCTTCTGCCAGAATATAGTTTTAGCTTGTCACCTTTTGTTTGGGAACACTTTAAGAAAAGACTGATTATTCTGATCTACCATTCTTTGCTTATTTGCAGCATGCACAGATAGAATGAGATATGAGGAAGGAATTGTATGGCGTAGTGTTAACAAGCTTTGTAACCCAACAGTCCCAGCTTCAAAGTCTAACCTGATAACTTAATAGCCATTGGACCTGGGCAAGTTGCTTAACTTGTTTCTCTCAGTCTCCTTACCTGTTAAATGGAGCTAATAACACATCATGGGCTATTGTCAAAATTGAATTTGATCTGGTCTGTGAGGCACGTACCATGTTTCTAGGAACACAGTGTTCAGTCAATGGAAGCTAGGGCTGTTAGGATCAATAATGACAAGAGTGGTCAAGGAAGTGATTTTCTAGAGAGAGTGAAATTTTAATTAGACCTTGAAAATCACAAGGACTTCTGTTCCCTTTTTCACCCAAACAAATAAAGCAGTTTTTTTCCCAATCGGTTTACAGGAAAAATTAAGGAATTCATTATTTGAGTCATAGTATTTAACATTCTCAAATCCTATGTGGGCATCATTTTATTAATCACACACTAAAAATGAGTCTCCAAGCAATTCAATAATTTTATGAACCAGATTCAACTTCAGATGACTCAAATCAGCTAGTTCAGAAAATTTCTTATGCAATGTTAGGTTTCATACTGTATCAGTGTATTTTGTATTGAAATACTCTTAAGACCATTTCTTTCAGGTAAGTAACACATACTAAAATTGCTTTTTAAAGGCATCTCCATTGAGATGTATTTATATACCACAAAATTCACCCATTTAGATGACCTTCTTTTAAAGGAGTGAATTAGTTAAATAGACATTTATTACCTTTAAAATGTATATTTTGGGATTCCCTTACATGTCATAGAACCATGACTCTCTCGGCTGCCGAGTTCTCATTTGACTCAGTGACTTTGGGCAGTGAGTCACCTTGTCTGTTTAACTGCCTGTGGTGGAGGACAATCTCCAACGTCTCTGAACTGCCCCAGGCACCTTGCACTACCCTGTAACACAGGAATAGGAACTTGGTAATTACTTGACTGATTAATAAGTACACACACTAAGTTACATAGTTATCTAATATACCCTGCACAAAAACCTGCTGAGGTGGGCACCATCATTGTCATCAGTTTGCAGAGGAGGAAACCAAGGTTAATAAGTTTAAGGGATTTATTTGAGGCCACTTGTCTCCTGGGCTTATCTGACCCCAGAGTTCATCCTCTCGACCACCTCCCTACTTCTTTCACCTTAAATGTTGCTTTTGCTTATTTGCAGAAGAAATCTAGGTTTTACTATAGAAAATTAGAAACCGTTGGTAAATGAACTATTGACAAACAAGAAGAAAAAAGGGGAATGTCACCCAAATCTCACCATCAATATCTTTAGAAAACCCCAATTACCAATAACTCCAAGTTCGGTTTAGAGTCCTACAGATTTACATATGTGCAATTATATTTTATAATTATATATATGTTTATTTGTAATTACTTGTTTATCAAAACAAAATGATACTTTATGTATATATTCTATAACTGGTGTCATAATTTTTCATTTGGAATGTTTCTATATAAATAAATATTTAGACCCAGGTCAATGACAGTTCATCGTATAAATGCGACTTAATTCACTTACCTACCAGTAATGTACGCATACCTCTTTCGGTATTCCTCAACCACATTGTCATCTTTCATTATTTTCTTATCATCATTGTTTTCATTATCCCTTTTAATATTTGACAATTAAGGGGTTCATTTTATTGTTTAATTTTCTATTGTTTAATTTAGAGAAAGAATTGTTTTTTTCTGTGGGCTTTCTGGCTATACTTGTTCCTCTGTGAATTGACTGTTCTTGTACTTGTCCATTCTCCTATTTATTTCTTATTATCGTTTTGGAAGAGCTTTCTATATATTAAAGACATTGACCCATTTGCTGTGACACGCATTGCAAATTAACACATTTTGCTTATTAAAATGTATATTCCTATGTTCTTTATTGAATTATCTTCTTGGAAGATTGTGCCAACCATAGGGACACTGTAAAATCAATTAAATTAGTCTCTGGCCCCCTCCTATCTTTCCTTAACACTTCCTTCTTTGTACAGTTTCTAAAGAATGTCTCACCTTATCAACAATATCTTTAATAGGTTGTTCTACAAAGTAAGTCAACTATTGAAAGTCATTTTATAATTTTTTCTTAGTGAAGCTCCTTCACTTACTAGCAAGCTTGTTCTAATAATCTAATATGTTCTGTCTTTCTCAGGGGAATAAGCGTTAGAAGCTCTAGTCCTCATTCCGCTATTAACTTGCCACATGATTTGGGAAAAATTACATAAATGTTCTAAGACTTATTCCTCATTTTTTAAATGGGTATCTGTGAAAATTAAATGAGATTATATATGTAATTCATTAGATGTATATTACTATGCCTAGCACGTATATAGTATTCTCTAAATGAAGCTAGCATGACAAGAATACATGAAAAGATGTTTAACTGTTTATTAACTATTTTATTAACATATTAATAATTGTTCATTTTTATTCTTATGCTTATCATAGTACCTTTGTTTTGTGACCACCAAATCACACTTTACAGGAGGCAAGGCAGTAGGGCTAATTTTGAAAAGGAAAAACACGTACGTCTTATATTTAAATTGTAGATTTGAAAGACATAAAAAGCTGTTTTCATAATACAAACAATAGAAAACTAAATTGGATAAAATCATCTCTAGGGAGAATGGGTAGGAGGTGGAATCCAACTTCTGTTCATTAATGATTCTTTTTTAAAAAAATCCCACCTGAGGACATTTTTTCATTCTTTTGAAAGACAGAGCAAGAGAAAGAGGAAGGGAGGGAGGGAGAGAGAGAAACATAGACCTTCTCGTATGTGCCCTGGGATTGAACCCATTGGTCCACTGGATGATGTTTCAAGCAGCTGAGCCACACTGGCCAGGGCTTGTCCATGATTCTTTAGGGGAAGTTTTCAGGAGCTCCAGGGGGATATGGGATTTTTATTAGGAAAAGATAGATTTTTTAAATTGAGAAACATTGCTTTTGCTCAACGTACTTTTCAAATATGAGTTATCACAATTTTATATGGGTCTCTAGCACTGCATAAGACCCTAAGCACTGAGTCTAAGTATTTTAACAAAAACCAGTGAAGGCTTAGAACTAAGAATGACAAACTCTAGAACCAAAGGGGCATTTAGATTTATAGATACCAATCTTCAAACCTGACAAAGACCAGATCAGCACAGTTGCCCTTATAAAAGTTATAAACATATTATTGCTGTAGATAAACAGACTCTACAGGTTCTACTGAAGGCAAGGCTCTAAACTCTAAACTACCTTGTACACAGCAAGTAGTTAGTTTAGTACTAGTGCACAAAGGGAAGAGTGCCACCTGCTGGACTAGCAATGATACTCCATGCAGGGGCAGGACTTAACGAGGTCATGAGGGAAATGGCACAGCCTCTGGTCCAAATCAAATTCATATGCTTGCACTCAAATTAGTTTAAGTTATTTGGCTTTATTCAGCTATTTGTCACAAGTTTCCTTTGCTTATCTAAATTAATTTGGGTGTCTAATTCTATTATTTTATGATCCAAGCTTGTATTTGCTGCTTATAACACATTTTTAAAAGATTTTATTTATTCATTTTTTAGAAAGGGGAAGGGAGGGAGAAAGAGAGGGAGAGAAACATCAATGTGTGGTTGCCTCTCGCATGCCCCCTACTGGGGATCTGTCCCACAACCCAGGCATGTGCCCTGACTGGGAATCGAACCAGTGGCCCTTTGGTTCTCAGGTCAATGCTCAATCCACTGAGTCATACCAGCTTATACCATACTTTGACAGTAATTATAATTCATTTCGTGAAGCACAGTCTTTTGGATTAATTTTCTTGGAATTACAGTTCACTCTTTTCCTTGTAGTGCAAGTCACCAACACATTAGTTCTCTTAGCCAGGTGTCAATAGTTGTGGGAAATAGTGTGCCAGGCCTCTGACTTCTATTCTGGTACACTGGAATGGGGACGTGGAAGTGCTGGCAAGAAAACCCAAGGGGATGCAGGAACAGTGGGACTGGTCCATCAAGGGGGGAGGGATATTGTACCACTGACATTGTTTAGAATTTCTGTATATGATGATAAAAATAAAGCAAGCTGACTTAGTTTTAGCATTGCTTTTCTGTTCTCTACAGACAGTGTACCCCTTATAGCCTGAACCAAGGCTAGTCCACTTCCACAGCACTCCCCAATACACCTCCAAATATTTGCACTCACCAGTGTTGTGGGTAGTAGGGCAGAGATGTCCAGATTCGAATGCCATGTGTATGGAAAGACTATAACCTCTCCCACATTGGTTTCATTTCTTATACTTGCTTACAACTGTCTTCATCCATACTACCTTAAATTCCTTTTCTTATTTTGATGTTGTACCAATTTTCAGTTCATTCAGGTTACAAATGATAAAGCTATCACAGTAAATATCTTAAGGTGAATCCATTTAATCAGATTACAGTCTCCTAAAATGTATCTAAAAATCAGCTCACTACAGGAACAGCAGTTTTGAAGGAGAAAAGCAAAAGCTAGAAGAAGTGCCTTTCAATACATTTGGTTAGTCTTTCCTAACAGGCCATTGGGACCTTGCCTAGGATTTCTTTATTGGAGCCACTGCCAAAGACTTTCTGGGTTTGATAAGCTGGTAGGATATGAATGCTGAGCTGCTGAGTGGAAATTTGTCCACCAGAAGGAGAGCCCCTCTGGTTAGAAGGAAATAATTCATGGATGACATCACATTAGTCGTGTATTGGCTTGCCCAGTTACATGAAAAAAATAAATGCTCCCCATTTTTGTTTATTAAGTAAATTTGAATTGTATTTCTGTCTTCCTTCCCAACCGAAAGCATTTTGATCAATATAAGGCTTTAAATATAGGGCTTATAGATAAGATTAAAGCATTCTATAACTATATTGTATCCTTTTATGTAATTGATTAAAGCAAATGTAAGCACACATTGCTTTCTATGAGTGATTTGCCGCATATGCCAGCAAATGGCAGTGAGCACAATATATTACAATTCACTTTTCTTAGCTATTTTTTGTTCTCTATAGTCAGTTCTGAAAGTGATTTCTTTTCTTCCTGGACATTTGATTAAGTATTGTCTCCGCCTACACATTCATTCCAATTTAGATTTTAAATTGGCTCAAATTTTGACAAGAGAATTAGCAGTTCTTCTGCCCATCATGACCTGAATGTATATAAATAGAGTTCCTTCTTACTCTCATTTTATTCATTTTTTTAAAGCATTAGATTCATAAAATTCCATTTTTTTATTTCAAGTCATGCTGAAATTAAATTAGGAAGCATGGCAGAGTTTGGATTAGAACTAAATCAGATTTGCAGAAATTTTGCAGCCTTAATGGCTAAGTTTTACATAGTTTCATTAAAGTTATAGCCACATAAATTATATCACTTGATCCTAGAGTTCTTGGAAATTAACTACTGTAAGAGCAATAGCTAACCTAGAGAGAGCCCAGGGCAGATAATATCGAGAAAGCTGCCCTGAAAATGCAGTATCAGCAAATAACCACCTGGAGAACAAGAACAGCATCCATCTTCCGGGGTTTCTGTTTGTGTGTTTGTTAAGACTGATGCACTATCACCTTGATGGCTAGGGTGGGCCTCTAACACCTAGAACAGTACCGGGCTTATGGTCAGCACTCAAAAAAGTCTTATCGAATGAATGAAAGTTCTACAATAGATACAAATCTTTGGTGGAACAAGATTTTTCTTGTAATAGGACATAGTCATTGAGGTGGACTGAGCCAGAACGCATTTCAGGTATCTTTTTTTTAAGCTTCCTCATCTTCATATTGAATAAAATAGATCAGAAGAGGTAAAGTGACTGCACAAAACAGAGATGGGGGAGTAAATCAGCCAACAGACACGTATGGGATGCCCACTATTGGATGCATGTTTGGCACCATCTCAGATAACGGGTCTACAGCAGAGCATAAGACAGCCACTGTCTCTGCCTTCAAAAGAGCTTTATCTTCCAGTGCGGAGAGATGGTTAACACATCAATAAATAAGATAATTTCAGGTCCTGTACAATGATGCTGTGCAAATACTAACATAGAATATTGTGGTGGAGAGAGATGGAGGGTAGGGGGAGACACAATTGAATTAGTAGATTACTAAGCACAGGACTCGCTGAGAACTCTCACCTGAGCTGAGCCCCGATAATGAGGATGCATCCACGCAAACGTATGGAGGAAGAGTATTCCCAGCGTAAGCGCCAAGGTCCTCAGATGGCAACAAGCTTGATGTGCTTGATGGAAAGAAAAACAATACAAGTGCTTCACCTGGAAGGAGGAGGAGAGAAAATGACAGAGATGAGGTTAGGCAGGTGACACTGCACACTGTAGAGTCCTGTGTATCAGGAAAATGAGCTGGGTTTTGTTACAGAGGGTGAGGAGACACCATTGAAATGGTTTTGAGAAGAGGGGGAAACAGAACCCAATTTTCACTGTAGAAAAGCCACACAGAGACTGCTGTGTGGAGAATAGACTAGAGTGAGGAAGAGAGGAGGCTGTGAGGCTGGTTGAGACTGCTCTAGTAACCCAGGCTGGGTGGTGCTCACTTGAACTAGGAGGTAGCAGTAATTGGACTGAAGACATATTCTGTAAGTACCTATAGGACTTGCTGGTAAACGCACATAAGCATTTGGGCAAATAAAGATGCCATTTGCGGTCATGAGGAAGACTCTGGGAAGAATGACTTGTGAGGATAGGAGAAATGATTGGTTCTCCTTTGGACATGTTAAGTTTGACACTCAAGTGGAAATGCCTAAAAGTAGTTGTGTAAATAAGCATGGATCTCAGGCTAGAGGACAGGAGAGGGGGTATAGATTAGGAAGCGATCTGTAAATCGAAGATATTTAAGGCCGTGGTTCTGGGAGTGAGTGCGGCTGGTAAAGGGGAGAACTGAGGCTGGAGTCTGGAGCGCTGCAAGAGAGAGGTATGCTGGGGGTGGAGGAGCCAGAAAAGGGCTGAGAAAGGGTTGGCAGGCAGCAAGTCAGAGGAAAGTCAGAAGGGCCTGACTTCATGGGCGTCTCCGCAAAAAACCTTAATAGGAATTGTTTCTTATCAACGTGGGGGTGGGAAAGTGAGGGAATGAAAGTCTGATTGAAATTGGAGGGGGTGAGGACAAACAGTAACTTTCAGAAATTATTCTATTGCGGGAGGAAGAAAGATGGAGCAGTGGTTGGAGGGAGGTGAAGGGCCAGGAGAGATGTGTTAGGCTGCTAACGGAAACAGTCCAGCAGAGGGGAAGGATTGGGTAACAAAGGAGAGCAAGGGAGTAACAAAGTTACCCAGCCAGGTGGAAGGATTGGACTTGGGCCCCGATAGAGCAAAGATGCATCTTCTACTCTCACTCTAGGGAAAGACAGGGGCCTGGGTTCACATGCAGGTGGGCTGCAGGATTTGGTAAGGAGCTGAGGTAGTTCATGGCTGATTCCATGGTAGTTGAATCCAATTTTCCCAAATTCAACCCCAGAGTGTGAGCACATAGCCTCCATTAGAATAGTAAAGTCACATTTGTTGTATTAGACCCAATACCTGAAACTTTCAAAAGATGTGGTTTGATTGATTTACAATGTGAAAGGATTCTGCAAACCTGGTCATCTAAGTTTAGTGGTACAAAAATTTCATTGTCCTGTTAAAGGAAATCTTATAGCACCAAGCTTATTTTGAGTACATTGTAAAAGAGACACAGCCTTTCAGTTTGAGTAAAGGAATAAAGTCAACACACTGAAAAAGTGAAATGAACCAAGGTCATTGCTGAACTCCAGAGTTAACTCTGGGATGACCCTAGCCCAGATTTTTTTGTTATGCGAGTCAGCAAATGTATTGAATTTTTAAGCCTTTTTGTTTTGTTGGCTTCTGTCACTTATAGCCAACAGCATTCTAACTGGTATAATATTTTATTGCAACAATTGGTAGCCACCTGGGGGAAAAGAACCCTCAAACTTTACATAAAAATAAATTCTTAAGACATAAAAATATAATTTAAAAAGGGCTGCACAAAAAACTATGGGAAAATTCTTCCATAATCTTGAATTAGTGAAAGCTTTTTCAAGCACAACACAAAAGGTTTGAGGCCCCATCTGAATGGAATAACTGTTGAATAAACCATCATTCTTTAAGTCATGTTGCAATGTTTATGTGAGACAGAAAAAAAGAGGCTACCCAAGATGTACATACTAAAGGTATCTTATATAAGAATATAACTCTATGTCCACTGGGTTATTTTTTATTTTACTATAAAATTTCTTAGATATCTGATTTGTTTTATAGATGTCAATTTCATTATTGATATAATGAAACATTAAAAAAACCCTTGGAGGCCACATAAGGAAAGATTGATAAATCCATATAAATATTAAAAATTCTCCATTAAAAATATTACAAGTCAAAAGACAAATGAAAAGTTGGAAAAATTTGCAATTTGAACCAGAGATGAACCTAATACATAAAGGATTCCTTTAAGTCTATGAAAATACACCACCACCAAAATAGGAAATGATAAAGCACATTAATAGGTGCCTTGGCAAACAAATGGCTCTTGAATATAAGAAAAGATGCTTAATTTTCATAAAAAGAGAACTTCACATTGAAACTATACCGAGGTACTATTTCCTGGATCCCATCTCCTGTTGAGGAAAGTGTGGAAAACAGGCTCTCTCATACATTGCTGACCACAGTGTAAATTATGGTAATTTGCATACCCATCAACATTAAAATGTGCATCCTCCTGGAGAAAGCTATTCCACTTTTGCAATGTTTCCTATAAAATTATTTGTACAACTTGTAAAATGACCTTTGTATGAGGTTATTCTTTTTGCATTATTTGTAAAAGGATGTTTTACTATTCTCAAAATGATTAGTCTTTTTTTTTAACATCCATGTGTGGTTGCCTCTCACGCACCCCCAACTGGGGACCTGGCCTGCAACCCAGGCATGTGAACCAGTGACCCTTTGGTTTGCAGGCTGGCACTCAATCCACTGAGCCACACCAGCCAGGGCCAACATGATTATAGTCTTTATTCCTAACCCTCACCTAGAAAAAAAGAGGGCTCATCAAGAACAGATGAATATGAACATAACTCCTGTGGTTTTTCTGTTGGATGTGACTTACCGACAGGTTCTCTACTTTCTTAGAATCACAGGCTCAGAGTTTGGCCTTGGCACTGCTCAACTGGAGACAATGATTGTAAAATCTAAGCAGAATCATTAACAGAACGGCCTGCTGAGCCACTAGAGCCAAGAATGCCCGGCAAAGATCTTTCGATTCTCTAGTCTGGGTAGTAGTCCCAATAACAGAATTGCCTTAGACTATTGGCTGGCAGCCCAGGGAAGCAAAACCATCAACAGACGGGAGAGATTTCACTAAAGGAAGGACACCTACTAGTGGCAATTAACAAGTACATTGCTTACACATCAAAAAGCACTTAAATAGCTATTTATTTTGCTGCATAAAATACATAAAAATAAAAATCACTTAGCTACTTAACTGATTATAAGGTTTTTAAATATATGAAAGGCTTTAGCACTGGCCACATCAGCTCAAAACACAAAATTCACTACAAAGATCTATCGCTATTTCTTATTTTCAAATGGATTGTCTGCCTTGAAACTATCCATTTCCTCAGAGTTGTTCAAGAGTTATTTTTTATTCTCATGCCCTTGGACCTTGCATCTCTGTTTTTCATTGTCTGGACCCTGGCTTGAATTACTACTTGTGGAAAACGGTGGACTACAGATTATTCACTTCCCATCTAACAGGACTCTCAGTGAGGATGACAAGTTGTTACATATAATTAAGCAAATTCTATTACTCTGAAGTCAAATCCTGATGAGTACAGACTAGCTAGACAATTACAGATCAGGGCACTAGTCTATCTACCAAGAACATGCTGAATACTAGAACAAGTAACACTTGTTAGCCATCCATCACATCTAGTCATTTCAGATGCATGTTATCTCAGCCTCACGACCTGGCTGCAGGTGAACATATTCATCACTACTGTGGCTCCTGGGCCACTTGCAACCCAGGATGGCCGTGAAGGCGGCCCAACACAAAATCGTAAATTTACTTAAAACATTACGAGATTTTTTTTGTGATTATGTGCCACAATGTATTCAACGTGTGGCCCAAGACAACTCTTCTCCTTCCAATGTGGCCCAGAGATGCCCAAAGGTTGGATACCCCTGGTTTAGGATATGAGGCTATTGTCCCTCACCCCAGATTAAACAGCTAGAACTTCACATCAACTCGATTTTTCTGACTCAAAAGCCTATGCTCTTTCTTAATACACTGAGAGTTTGTCACACACTACTGCTTTTCACTTTAATATACACATTTGCACCCTGGGTGTTTTATCTGAAATTAGGAATTAAGGCAGCTTCCTTGTTGATACTGAGGCTCAGGTAGCTGAATGGATACAATTAAAGTAGCTTTAGCCCATTTAACAAAAGGAAACATGCCACTAGTTTTAAGTAATTTTAATACTTGCAAGAAACATTTAAATTATTTTTCAAAGAACAACCTTACTTATGTTTCAGTTGATGGCCTCTACAAATTTCCCAGACATTATTTATTGAATTGTGGCTGGTTTTCATTTTTCCCCGAAACAAAGAGGTATGCACACTCATTTCAAAAACTCATTTCAAAAACTCATTTCTTAACAGTATTAAGAAAAATTTTAGTTTCTGTCATCACTCCTTTGTTTCCCTGATCCTATTCGTGCCACAGAGTAGCACTCCTGCCTGCCCACCGTAAACGCGTACCAGGTAACGGCAGGTACAAGGGTTGCCGACAGCTCTCTGTCGACAGGGGAGAGGACAGCGCTTTTCTCTCTCTGTTTGTCCTTCATAGAAGGAATTGCAGGCACGGATTAGTTAAAAGTCTCCTGACCCACGCAGTGAGTGTCTTTAGTTGACCAATGCTGCTGACCTCAATTAAATAAATTTCAGTGACTTGACGTGACATTTTTAATGTAAATTTCTTGTTGTGGCCCAAGAGGGGCTCTGCTAAATATGTGGTGAATTACAATTAATGCAACGTCTGTTATTGTACTAAAGGCTAATGCCGCATGAGGAACACCAAGGGTTGCTAACACACCACGAATCCAGGTAGTATGGTGGGCCTCTTAAACTTTGAATGTTTTGCTGTTAGATTGACAAAAAGTTTTAAAGTTTCAGTATCCACTATGGGGGAGGTTTTAGGGGAAGTCACTTTTGTACACTGTAGATGAACTTATAGTTAATAAATATAGTTTTCCAATTTTCAGTTGGAAAATTTGATAATATTTTCAAAAACATTAAAATGATTAAACTCTGAGGAGCAGTATCTTCTCCATAAGGAGTTCATCCTCCAGAATATGCACTGTTAGAGAGATTTGCATGTAAGGGTGTACATAAAGCTTGTATGCACAAGATTTATGTGCAAGAATAGTTACCATAGATTATTGATACCAAAAAAACCTTGAAACAACGTAAATATTCAACAAGAGGGGATCTGTTTAATGGTGGCATGGCAACACGACAGCATACGGGAGGTAGTATAATACACCAGTTAGAAGACAGGCTTTCAAATGCAACTAAGATTTCATCCCAATGCAATCAGGCACTTGCTATGTGACTTTAATAGCGCCTACTCTCAGGTTTTTCATCTGTACAGGAGTGATGATAGCACCTACTTCACGCCAATATTATAAAAATCAAAGGAAAGAATGTATGCTTCTAAACGCACATTATCTAATATTTGAGAAATATTATTTTCCTTCCATTACAAATGATATTTTAAGGATTATTTCAGAATACAGGAAAGTGCTTACAATGTAATGAGATTTAAATTATATACTAATCATGACCGAAATTGTAACATAATTCAGAGAGTCCTCTAACTTATGAGTATAATATATTAGTGCCCAATTATTCTTTCTCATTAGTCCCTTGCCGGGCAACTGCAAGACCTCAGCTGCATCTCCCAGTCTTCCCCAGGCATGTGTGCGAAGCCCCGGGGGATAGCTCATGTGCATTCCATTCCCACAGCATTCAAGTTTGTCCAGAGAAACTGGGTTGAAATTTCTTCAGCCTCCTCTATCATTCTTGTTGTTAAATGTGATCTGAAATTCTCTGCACTTCTTAGCTTTGGCACTTGAACTTAAACTGAAATATTTCTTAACTGTCTGTCCTTGGAGAATCATTGCTGCCTGACTTCTACTAAATTTTCTAGTAATTATTGTCTCTTTTTATTCTTTTTCTTTTTTTGCCATTTGTGCCTCAAAATTAACATATTACATACTGCCCTATTTTTAATTTTTTTTTGTTAGGTATAGTATATAGGTATATTTCTTTGTCACTTATCAATGGACTTATTTACTGATAGTGACTTTGTCTCTTCAATTAGATTATAAATTCCTTAGACGAGGCTAGGTTTTTTCTTTAGCATCTCCTACAGTGTCCAGTGTAATTCTACCATAGACATAAAGTAGGAACTCAGGAAATTATTAATGTGATCTCAGCAATGCAATAAGGGATAAACCATGTAATAGGTAACTATGAATCCAGCAGGAAATTCTTCTACCCTGATAGGGTGGGCCCTGTGTGTGGACTTCTCCCCATCATTCCTTACACTGCCACTATCCAGCCCAGCCTAAAATAGTGGCAATTATCTGTCCTGGGCTCCTTTGACCTGGCCAATTCCTCCCCCATGTGTCCTACTTTGATTGCTGACGGCTGAACCTGAGACTTGATTCCCTAAGGAGCAAGGCAGATGGGGACATTGGGGTGCTGCATTCAACATGTACTGCCCTGTAATCTTAGTTAATTCTATGTGTATCCTTTCTTTTGTTTCTTTGCTGATTTCAGGTAAAAATGAAAATAATCTCAGTCAACTTGTCATCCACACCAAGACTTCAACCTGGATCGGCCATGGCGGTGTGACCTAGTTCATTAGGTACAACTATAACTCCTTCGTATAGATTTCATCTTATCCTCACAAAACAAGGAGTGGTGTAGCAAAGACGGTTGGTGCTCAGCAATGACTCTATAACCTCCTCTACTTTTCCCAGGCTCCCTTGAAGATAGATTGGGACCATGTGGCTAGTTCTGGCCAATGATGGGCTGAGTAGAAATCACAGTTGTTTCTTTGCAGCCAAGGAAATTTTAAAAAGCTGGTATGCCTCCTCGTCTCCATCTCTTTCCTGCTATAACACCTTGGACTGGAAACTGTTAGTCACACGAGGCAGGACAGATGCTAGATCCACATGGGACTCTATGAAAGCAAAAAAATATAATTTCACTGTGTTAAACCATTGAGATGTCAGACATTATTACTGTAGCATAGCCTATCCTGTCCTGATTAACACAGATGATATTCAGAAAATTTAATAACTCATATGGAACAGGCACTGACCTATAGGAATGAGTGCAACGACCAACAGGTACAGACATTGGCTATAAATTACTGATACGAGTCCATGCCAATGAAATAGCCTAGAAAACATCCCTACAAATTTATCCCAATCATATGCTTGATGAAATTGGAGTTCAAAGAAGGGCAAGTAGCCTGTCTGAAATCAATACTCGTAAGTGATATTTAATCCAGCTCAGTTTGATACAAAGCCCTCTGTGTTTCTGCCTCAACACTCTGCTTCCTACTTGTTAGGAAGCCTAACAATGATGCCTACATCATCTCAACAACTCGTCAAAAGTTAGGCAGCAACAGCACTACCAAAATACTTTAATTATGTATCTAAACCATGGTACTATGGCCCGATAGCATATGTTTATTATTGTTGAGTGTTCCTTAGCTCGAACATACTCTTGTTTCTGTATGGAATGTCAGCATTACATTGTGCCTTTTCTTTTCAATTTTTCCTTTTGTCATTATTTATCATTAACCCTGAAACTGTATTTTTTAAGTTGATATACCCAACTTTATGATATATATTTAACAGGCAGGAGAAAATTAAATGGGATGGAATGTTTGGCTTTTGGCATAGTTCCTTTGCTCCTGCTGCTCATTCTTCATTTAAATTCATGAGCCTCTTTTCTCCATGACAGGATAATCATTTCCACAGCATCTAGTATATCACAAAGGACATGCCTGTGAGTAAGAACTGATCAGCAGGAGCTGAGCAGCACTTAAGCGACAGAGATTCTATTTTCATACAAATATCCCTAATTATAATAAGCTAAGGAAGGAACATATCCTTCTCCCCCTTGCCATCCCTGCCATACAAGCAGAGCTATTGCCGAGTTTCTCATAAAAATAGGGTATCTTCAACCACAGACAGCATATTCCTACGTAGAGACGATACCACCTGTTATTGCAAGGCAAGCCTGATTCTACTGAAGGATCAGAGATAATACAATGAAAATATAATACTACAAGTAACTGATCACAGGCTCCTAGATGATTGCTGCTCTCAGGGCCTGCAAGCCCAGCCAAGGCTATTCGAGAACATTTCAGAAGTCTCTTCGCCTCGTTTCTGACATGGCTACTTGTGCAGAAGTTAGCCTTATCCCTAAGAGGGCCAGTTGTCTTTAGGCACAGTGCCTAAGGCCCACGATACTTTCAGGGACCCGTGAAAATGTTTTAACTTTGATTTTTAAATGGAATTTTAAAAAATGGATATAATGATAATAAATATAGTATTGTAAATTATAATAATGGATCAAGCCTGAATTATACAACACAGCCACAAAATAAAGTGTGTGTATATGTATAGAACAGAATAATCAAATAAAAAATATACCCAACATGCACAGTAAATTGATTATTTACCAAGGTACCAAATCAAGTCAATGGGATAGGGAAGTCTTTCAAACAGGTGGTGTTGGAACAACTGGAAAAATGCACAGAAGAAAATGAAACCTTGAGGGTTTGCTTCGGCAGCACACGTCCGAATTGGAATGATACAGAGAAGAATAGCGTGGCCTTTGTACAGGGACAACACGCGGGTTCGTGAAGTGGTCCGTATTTTTTAGGAAGTTATCTTAAGTGCTTTTACCACACAGAAAAGAGTAACTATGGGAAGTGATGGGTATGGTAATTAGCTTTATTGTGTTGGTATGTATACAATGTAATCATGAAATTTTTAATTAGATAAATATAATTAAATAATAGGCAAAAACCTGAAGATGTACCATTGGCTAAAAAGCCTATGAAAAGATTATCAATATCATATGCCATTGAGCAAGTGCAAATTAAAACAAAAATGAAACACTACTACCACCTATTAGAATGACCAAAATCCAAAACACTAACACCAAGCACTGGTGAAGATGTGAGGCAATGGGAACTCTCATTCATTGCTGATGGAACATGCAAAATGATGCAGTCATGTTAGAAGGCAGTTTGACAGTTTCCCCTAAAACTAAACATATTCTACCATGTGATCCAGCAATAGTACTCCTTGGTATTTGCCTAAATGAGCTGAAAAGTTATGTCAACACAAAATCTGCACATGGATAGTTATAGCAGCTTTATCCACTAGTTGCAAAAACATGCAAGCAACCAAGTGTCCTTCAACAGGTGAATGGAGAAGTGAACTGCAGTATATCCAGACAATGGACTGTTACTCGGTGCTAACGAGAAATGAACTGTCAAGCCTTGAGAAGACATCGAAGAACCTTAAGTGCATATTACTAAGTGAAAAAAACAATCTAAAAAGGCTACATATTATGTGATTCCAACTATATGACAAATCTACAAAGATAGTGGTAGTCAGAAGTTGTGGCCAGGGAGGGATAAAGAGGAAGAGCAGAGAGAAATTTTAGGACATTGAAACTACTCTGTATGACATTGTAATGGTAGATAACTGTCATTATGTATTTGTTCAAGCCCATTGAATGTAAAACATCTAGAGAGAACCTTGATGTAAACTATGGATGTTGGTTGATAATGATGTGTTCATTAATTGTAGCAAATATACCACACTGGTGCAGGATGTTGCTAGTGGGGGAGGCTATATATAGGTAGTGGTAGGGGGGATACGGGAATTCTCTGTATCTTCTGATCAATTTTTCTGTTAACCTAAAACTGCTTTTAAAAAGTCTATTTAAAAATGCAAATCAATATGGTGCTGGGAGGGGGCTGGAAATATTGGGGGGACTCTTTGTAAGGTATGTGATTGTCTAACCACTATGCTGTGCACCTGAAATCAATACAGAAGAATATAATGTAAATTGTAATTGAAAAATAAAATTAATTTTGGAAGTTAAAAAATTAGGGGATCTTACCTTAATAATCAACACAGCAAAAGAATGCAAATCATAAACTGAGAGGAAAATATTCTTAATACATATATCTGATAAAGAACTTACAATGTATAAAGGACACTTACAAATCAAAAATAAAAGGATGAAAAACAATTAAAAATAAGCAAAAGGCTTGACCAGACATTTCACAAAAGCAGACATAGAAGTGTCTAATAAATACATGAAAAGATACTCAACATCATTAGTCATCAGGGAAATATTAATGAAAACCCATTGAAATTCCACTTCATACCCACTAAAATGTCTAAACCCAAGTAGACTGACAATATCAGTTGGTGCTGAGTGTGTAGTACAAGTGGATCTGTCATACACAGCCAGGGGATATGTAAAATGATAGAGCCACTTTGCATGACTGGTGGGAGCTTCTTATAAAATAATACACCCACCTAGTGATTGAGCAATTCCACTCCTAGCTGTTTATCCAAGAGAATAAAAATATATATTCACAAAAACTTAACCAAGAATGTTAATAGCAGCTTTATTTCTAACAGCCAAAAACTGGAAACAAATACAAATGTCCACCAACAGGATTATGGATTTTAAAAAAATGTACATTTATACAAAGGAATGTTAATTACTAGTAAAATGGAATCAACCACTAATACAACAATATGGGTGAATCTTTAAAACTGCACAGAGTAAATGAATCCTACAGAAAGGAATACTTTCAGGACCTAAAGTCCTAAAAGGATGGAATTGTCCTAAAAGTATGGAACAAAAAGGAATTGTTTAGGTCCTAAAGGACGCCTACTCCATTAGGCCACTCTACCAAGCCTAGGAGATGTAGCAGCTATACCTAACATAGAAACAAACACAGGGAGGCTACCAAAATGAGGAGACAAATAAATGTGGCCCAAATGAAAGAACAGAACAAAATGCCAGCAAAAGAACTAAACAAAATGGGGACAAGCAAGCTACTAGATGCAGAGTTCAAAACACTGGTTATAAGGATACTCAAGGAACTTAGTGAGAACCTCAAGAGCATAAAAAAGATCTAGTCAGAAATGAAGGATACATTAATTAAAATAAAGAACAATTTACAGGGAATCAACAGTAGAGTGGATGGAGCCAAGAATCAAATCAGCAATTTGGAATATAAGGAAGCAAAAAACAACCAATCATAACAGCAAGAACAAAAAAGAATCCAAAAAAATGAGGACAGTGTAAGGAGCCTCTGGGACAACTTCAAGCACACCAACATTTGCATCATAGTGCTGTTAGAAGGAGAAAAGAGAGAGAAAGAAATTGGAAACCTATTTGAAAAAATAATGACAGAAAACTTCCATAATTTGGTGAATGAAATAGACATACAATTCCAGGAAGGGCAGAGAGTCCTAAACAAGATGAACCCAAAGAGGCCCACACCAAGTCACATCACAATTAAAATGCAAAATGTTAAAGATAAATGGAGAATCTTAAAAGCGGTAAGAGAAAAGAAATCAGTTACCTACAAAGGAGCCACCATAAGACTGTCAGCTGATTTATCAAAAAAACCACAAAACTTTGCAGGCTAGAAAGGATTGGCAAGAAATATCCAAAGTGATGAAAAGCAAAGACCTAAAACCAAGATTGCTCTACCCAGCAAAGCTATGGTTTAGAATAAAAGGACAGATAAAGAGCTTCCCAGAGAAGAGAAAGCTAAAGTAGTTCATCACCACCAAACCAGTATTACATGAAATGTAAAAGGGTCTTCTTTAAGAAGATCGAAACTATGAACAACAAAATGGCAATAAATACATATCTATCAACAACTGAATCTAAAAAACAAAATAAGCAAACAAACAGAACAAAGACAGAATCATAGATACAGAGAAGGTTTTGATGGTTGCCAGATGGGAGGAGGATTGGGAAGGTGAACAAAAAGCTGAAGGTATTAGGAAGTGCAAATTAATAGTTACAGAATATTCATGGGGATGTAAAGTACAGTATAGCAAATAGAGTAGCCAAAGAACATATATGCGTGACCCATGGACCTGGACAAAGGTGTGGGGATTGCCTGAGGGGAGTGGTGAGTGGCTGGGTGGAGGAGGGCAAAGGGGAAAAAAATGGGACAACTGTAATAGCATCATCAGTAAAATATAATTTAAAAAAGAAACTGTTTGAATTGACTAATTATTTTGAAAACAGATTTTCTTATCACATAAATATTCAGTAAAAATAAACTGAAAACTAAATCACAAGTACTTTTGAGAAGGATGTCTTGGCTCAATTAATTAGTGACTTTCAAGAAAACTTCCCCTCAAAAATAGAGGAATACCTGCAAAGTTATTCCATATTGTGAATTTTTGTTTGTTTCAAGACAGTTTTAAAACTATAGCATTTATTTTGAAAATATTTTCTCTACTAATAATTTTAAAGTTTTGAAAAGAAATGTTTAACTATAGATTGATAATTTATGTTAGGCTAATGTAGAAAAATATTTTTTCTTAGATGTTCATCCTTAAAATAAAATTACTTTCAATACTGAAATGTGACTTGAAAAATAGAGGTTTTTTTAAAGCTTAAGTTAAAAAATAAAACAGATGGCAAACAAAGATGTGTTATTGAAGTCTAACTACTAAAATGTGGTGTCTAGACTTCAGGTAAAAATAAACAAATGGGGATGTGTGGATATTAATATTTACATATCAGAGTGTATTTTCTGAGAATGTTTTGCTTTAGGTTAAGTAAAAGTTACTCTGAAAATATTAGATCTTTCTCAAAATGAAAATAATTGCATTTCAGAAGGCAGAAATTTCAACGACTTCTGGATCAAGACATGAAGTCCCAGTTAATTTGAAAGGATGATTGGAGAACATTTATGCTATTACATAACTAACATAAAAGGAAGCTTCTGAACCACCTATAAATTCTCATTCTCCGCTTTTGAGATGAGGTTGCATTCTGTCCCTCTCGCCTGTCTGTCATTGGATGGTCTCCCCCATTAAGCATGCATCTGGTTTAAATTCCCACCATATGTGATAAATCAATGCAAAGCAGGCAATAAATTTGAAAGACTATATTGCTATAGGCTGTGGCTTCTATTCTCTCAGTCTTTACAAGTTTGATGATTTTTCCATCTCAGCTTGTCTATGTTATAGTAATAAGAGAAGGCCCAAAACACAGAACATACTTTAGAACTAAGGGCTTTTCTCCAAAGACGATCAGCAGGAAACTTGAAATAATATCCCTGATGCTGCTGTGTCTTTATGAACTTTGAAAACTGAACCTACCATTTCACAGCTACCTGTACTATAGTCCTTTTTATCCAATTATGTTTAGTAATTGGGGATTATTACTTGTATAACGGATATTCACTGTTTGGATTATTCATACATTTATTATTTTTCCTTTAGTAAGGTATTCAAAAAAACCTAGCACCATTTTTATTAAAGTATCAATTATAAAAAGGCAATTTAGAATAATGGTTAAGGATATGGATTTGTTCACCCTGTTACTTGAGGTGATTTATGCAAGTATTGAAATGCTTTAAACCTTCTATTTTCTAATAAAAAAATGATACTAATGATGTTGACTTCTTCATGGGTTGTTGTAAAGATTCAGTGATATGATGCTTATAAAATAGCACTATCTGACATATACAGAGTTTGTGAGGTTGTTGGCTATTAGTGCAGTTGTGAATTTACCTACAACTCTACTAATTTCCAGGATTAAAGTTAATGTTGCCAAGACTGGAGTCCTATGAGAAATGCTGCTCCACGGTGTGTAATTAACAATGGCCTCAAGGGAGAGTTTTTCCTATTTCCTTTCTCTTCTTATCTGCCTCACCACATTCGGTGTGTGTCTGACTCTCCTACTAGATGCTGGGTTCTTTGAAGAGAGGTTCTACATCTTAGGCCTCTGAATTACCGAGTCTGGTTAATTGCTAAGGGGATGTATAAATCAACATGCATGCACATAGACTTGAAACATTAATTTTAAATTTGCATTGTTCATGTGGTTTTAAATAATTATCTAAAGAATAATTTATTGTACCTGGGTCTAGTAAAGCAATGTAGATATTATAGTTACAAATAACAGTTAACAATTATATATTCATTTATTTTCAAAGAGGGTGTCCAGTTTAGGGATGTTAGATCTGAGATAACTATTAGATTCCCAAGTGGAGGGTCTGATTAGGGAGCTGGACATACATTTGGGGAGGTTCTGAAGTTTCTGATAACTTATAGAAGTTCATAAGTTTGGAGAAAATTAGTGTCAACATATGGATAGTATTGTACTCAGAGAAACGTGACTAAAAAGGATCACCCAGGGAAAGGATATAAATTAAGAGAGAAAAAGTTTCTAAGAGTAAATCCTGGGAAATTCTGAAACTTAGAGTTTTGGGTGATGATGAGAAACCACAAAGAGACTAAGCCAGACAGGGTCAGAAGGTCAGAGAAATTAAGAGAACCGAGAAAGAGCCAGTCATCATAGGTTCAGCTCTCATTGTCCCTGGCTCTCTTCATCTCACTGCCTGATTCCTACCGCTTATCTCAGGCGTTTTTCCAGTTTTGGTGCTCTCTTTGGATCTATGTCTATAGTTCTCCTACATGACTCTCTGCTTCTCGTGACCCTCATTCGGTAATTCTGTTTTGCATGTGTCTTCAAATTTGGCCCACCTGAACCTTTAGGATCTGGGAGCAAGGTTGGGGTGTCCCATGCCAGCCTCAGCTCACATGTTGTGCCTCTCCCTTATTTCTCACCTTGTCATCCTCTCCACTGGAGGAGGAGAGAGAGCTACTCTTAGTGTCCTCAGTTGGCTTCAGATCCCCTGGTTCAGCTTTCAGGTGGGAACTTTGCCCTCCCTTTAATTTATCCTGGATCCTGTTTTTCTGGACTTCCTCCTTGTCTTTGTATGGTATTCTTGCTCCAGCTCTGGGTATTTGGCCACTTTGGACCAATAGCCTGTTCTTTACAGCCACTCCTTGAGTCCCCTTTACCTCTGCACAACCCCAGCACCGCCCCACCCCCCGCCATCTTCAGTGTCTAGTTCTCTTGCTGAGAGCCCTTGAAACATTTGAGCTGTGTTTCAAGGAAGGTCAATTCTCTTAAACCCAGCCAAATATACTGCCCACATTTTTCACTGTAATGGTAATCTCAAAGAGTCTGGAAAATAAAAATTCCCTGGAATAGAGGTATATAAGATGGCAAATATAAAATTCGATTCTCAGCCTCCAAGCAGTACTTGCTTTCAGCAATCATGTGCTAAATCAGTAGGAGTTTCTTGAAGGAGTACCAGGGAGTCTAATTGACAGTAACACCTGATATTTCCCCTAGAGACTATGGGACATAAATTAGTGGGACATAAATTAAGAGACCAGGATCCCAAGATAATTATATAGGTCCTAGAATTATTCTAAAGGATTGCTATTTGAGAGACATATAATCATTGGTTGGTTCCTATTTAGCTGCAGTTCTTACTAAGCAGGGTTAGGAATGTTTATGAAAATGGTAATTGAGGTCTAGTAATAAGCTATTTGAATTTCTGATTTTCAAGGCCGCTGTACAACTAGATCTCTGGAAACAAGGTAAAAAATTCCCCAGTTCTAGTTTTTCTGTTTTGGCTAATGATGCTTGGTCTGGAACAGCTGTATTCTTTTTTTTTCTCAGTCCTTCAGTTAACGATAGGTAGACATTGCTGAAATTTTCACTCATTTTTATTTTTTACATGCAATTATGTCTTTGTTGCTTTCATAGTAATCATGTTTTACTTCATTGTGAAACATTTGAACAATACAGAAATTAAGAAATAATTCAGAATTAAAAGTCCTCACAAGTTTTCCTTTCCTTAAATACAACCCTTCTTAATAGTTTGGTGTAAATTCTTTTGAATATTTTTGTATTACAAAAATGGAATATATGATACATACTGCTGAGAAACTTGATTTTTTGATAATATATATTTGATATTTTTCTATACCAGTACTTGCATTTCTCATTATGTTTAAGTTATATGTATGAATATACCACATCTTTAGCCAAAAAGTGTGGGTTATATACAGTTTTTTAATGAACACGAACAATGCAAAAATTAGCATCCATGTATATATTTCTTTGCACACTTGTGTGAGTACTTCTGTGGGATACATTCCTGGATTTGGATTTCTTAGAAATTTGAGAAACATCTACCAAATTGCCCTCCTAAGAGCCTGTGTCATTTTTCCTGCACATTATTGATGTATGTGTATCTGTGTTCATAACTGTTGACTGAAAATATGTATTTTGATTGCAAGAACATGGTAGGTAGAAAATTATATCTATTCACATTTGCATTTTCTAAATGATATATGATTAAACTAGATGCTATTTTTTAAAAAGATAAGGCAAATATTTTTAGTGACTGCTTTTTAAAAATTGCAATTATTATGAGTACTAAAGGCATAACAAATCTGTCTTCGAAGAAAGGCAAATAATAATGGGTATATATACATATATCTAATACATACATATTATATTGCATCAGTTGCTAGGGCCCATGTGGAGATGGATAATGACTGATGGTGAAAGATGGATGTTGGAGAGGTTGAGGAGAAAAGGGAACCCTAGTGCACTGTTGGTGTGATTGCAGACTGGTGAAACCACTATGGAAAATAGTATGGAATTTCTTCAGAAAACTAAAAATGGAACTGCCTTTTGACCTGGCAATTCCACTGCTAGGATTATATACTTAGAACCCTGAAACACCAATCCAAAAAACCTATGTACCCCAATGTTCATAGCAGCACAATTTACAATAGCCAAGTGCGGGAAGCAACGTAAGTGCCCATCAGTAAATGAGTGAATAAAAAACTATGGTACATTTACACAATTGAATTCTATGCAGCAGAAAGAAAGAAGGAGCTCCTACCCTTTGCAACAGCATGGATGGAACTGGAGAGCATTATGCTAAGTGAAATAAGCCAGGGGGTGAAAGACAAATACTATATGATCTCACCTTTAACAGGAACCTAATCAACAAAACGAACAAGCAAGCGAAGTATAACCAAAGATACTGAAATTGAGAACAGGCTGACAGTGACCAGAGGGGAGAGGGGAGGGGATTATAGGGGAAAAGGGTGAAGGGTTTGCAGGAACAACTATAAAGGACACATGGACAATAACAATGGGGGGGGGTGGAAACAGGGGAGGGAGGTGGGGAGAGGTAGGGTGGTAGGGAGGGGTGGGGGAAAAGGCAGAAAACTGCACTTGAACAACAATAAAAAAATGTTTAAAAACCAAACAAAACCTCCATTTTCTAGGTTGACCAGAATGATTTTCAGATTTACCTAAGTCAGTGATTTTCCAGTTTTTTCATCTCATAGCATACATAAACTAAACACTAAAACTCTTCAGCACACCGAAATAAAATACTTTTTGCCACCCTGACCCCAACCCCCAAAACCCAGCAGGTATAATTTTCATTCATTCATACCGGGCAGCTATTTTTGTGTTGGCTGTTCTCCTTTTTATTTGACAATCGAAGGGAAACGAGGTCATTGCCCCTAACTTGTCAGTTATCACACGTTTTAAAAAGTCTTTTGGCTCACTGGTGTGCCGTGGCACCCCGGTTGAGAATCGCTGACCTAAATTATAACCTACTTTAGTGCATTATTCAACATATACTCAAATGGTTTGGTTTTGTAGAGAACAAAATGCTAATGCGTCAGTAGATGGATACTGTAGAGGTTTCCAGTTCTTGATGTGGTCTAAAATAAAATAAAACTTTCTTTGTATGGGTGGGATTTGGTGGTTCATTTAAATTCTCTACTAAAAAACGTTTCTAGGAAATGTGTGGGTTAAGAGATGTCTCTATCCTCTACTCTCTCACCCCACAAAAAACCATTCTAGCACATGTGTTTGTTTTAAGTAGGAAATGTGAAAATGTCCACAAAAGCAGTTGAGCAAGCTGTAACTTGATTTAAATATTCTGTGTTCTTCATCTGTCCTTCCCCTCTGGGATCTTCCAACCTTCTCTTCCAGAGAAGTTTCCATTCTGGTCTGAATTTCGATCTAGATTTTGTAACCCTTGTTAGTTTCCAGGATGATACCTGGTGTTCCTTGACCAGTGCCAAGGCATACATCAAAGTGTGTTTGAAAGGAATAAACTTTCTTCACATTAGAAAACGAAAGCCATTTATTATTGAATCATACTTTATTTTATGTTTGAAATTTGATATCACAGTAATCTCTCCTATTTATGTACTCTGTTATTAACTGCAAAGGAAAGGTTGGCTATTTGTGCTGCATCAGAATGAAAAATTCTGTTCATTCTTTTGACATTTCAAACACATGCTAGTTCATTATTTTAATAAAATGTACTAACAGATGTTAGGCAGAATGTGATCACATCTGGGACATATAAAAATACTGTTCTAAGTCCCCATAGGAGGGAAATAGCAATATTGTTCAGTTCACCGCTAAAGTCTAACTAGCCCGTTGTATTTAATGTTTCACTCCTTCAGGTTGGATAGTTAAGAGGAGCACCATGATTTGGGTTGTCTTGGGAATATAAAAAAAGGAACAATGAACTAGAACACCTAGGGAAGTGTCACAAAAAGAAATACAGTTTGCTGAAATACACATGAAACTTCATTAAAAGTTGTTGTAGAGCTGTAGTTTTTATTTTTTTAAGCTAAAGAGGTTGTAAATCTTGAGTTGCCTGCTTTCTGAAGCCACCTTGAATTATGTCTTTTTAGGCCTTTCTTATACAACCCTACTTAACTCAACCCTTTCAAAGAAAGCATAACACGTCTATAAGATGCTAAATAAGGTTTTGGTAGAATACATATTTATGTGTGTGTGTGTGAGCCATATATAGATTTTCTATATAGTGATTAAATCCCAAGCTATTCTAGTTTTTCAACCTACCTTTCAGTTTTTATTTTCTATTGTTTTCTTAAAGCAAGTTTTGTAAGAAAACAAAAACAAAACCTGCTGGTTTTCTGTCAATGGATCAGGTTTGTATACTGTTATATTTAGCATCATCTCCAGCTTCTGGAAAATAAACCACATGGAGGATTGGAATAATAAGTAGTGCTGAGCGGAAGCTCCGGAGATGTTTGTCTCACATACTGTTTACCAGTTAGAAAGAAAAAAAAAAATTACTGGAATTGCATATACAGCACTGAGCCAGAAGGCACATATGGCTTAATGGAAAGCGTTTTGGACTTGGAATCAGATGACCTAGGTTTGAACCTCAGCTCTGCCACGCTGGGCTCAGTGTGACAGAAGTCACATTTTCCCTGTCTATAAAGTAGGAATAATACCTTGGAGGATTGTTGTGAAGATTCAGTGAAATAATGTATATAAAAGTGCTCTATGAACTGAGATATATACATAGCATATGTGTTGGTGGCTTACAGTCTTCACCTCAGATGAGCGGATAACAGATATTTGGAGCACAAGTGAAAAGAAATCCATGTGGTGGATATACAATAGGCAGGTGTGAATTTCCATTTAAGACACACTGCCTATATACAGAAAGCCTCTGGAGGGACTAAATGCAATTTTGATAGAAATTTCTGCTCTTGAGTGATAATGGTGAGCCCAAACAAGCTCGTTCTGTCACATGGGGTCCAAGATTCCCAGTCTTTCATTCTCTTGATAGGTATTTCTTGAACATCTGCTCTATGTGCCAAACGTGATAGTCTCTAGAATACACTGATGGACAAGGTTGCTGCTCTCAAGGAACTTAAGTCCTAATTACACTAGTTACATTAATATAACTAGTGTAATTAGTCATGAGTGTATTAGTGTAAATTTAGTTACTAGTACTAGTGACTAAAGATATCAGTTACACTAGTATCTTTATTCCAAGCACTTGGTAAAGTGTAGGCACATACCAAATGCTCAATAAAAGTTGATTGAGCTGAACTAATCTAATTTTGTAGTATTGCACATAGCAGACGGCCAGTAAAGAGGTGATTTTTGTGATCAGAAATGCCTACCTAATTCACCCTGTGATTAACAGGGTACTACTTCTGAAGTTTGGAGGAAAAAATAGCCATTTTAACCAGAGTTCATCCAGTCATCCACCTATAATATGATACTTATATTATGTAGTGTTAATGTATTATTTTCCTACTTAAAATATGATCATCATTCTAATAAGCATATTTAAGAGGCAGGGGGCAGAGTGTTAGAAAATGTTTTTTAGGGTGATATCCTTTATGTCAAGCCAAAAAGTTAGCCAAAAGAAAATAGGCTGGAGATGTCAAATCACTATTGATAGACTGCTATAGACTTGCATTTGATTTACTATACAATTAAACAAAAGGGAAGAAAATGGAAAGTCCTTTCTATTTACATAATGGTCAACTTTTAACAAGTACAGAGAGTTTTTCTTTTTTGAAAGCATAACTCTCCAGAAGCCACTCAAGAGATCCAATATTATGAAATAAAACTTCTTGGAGTTTTTTCATAATACCTAGGAGCTAAATGAGGGGGTCTGGGTGGTCAACATGAGTATTGTTCACCGTATTCCCACTTCTCCTAAACTGGGTTCAAGGATTGAGTTCAGGGACTCAGTTCCCTTGCAGAAGGCTATGTGTAACTAGTTTTGCCCAATGAAATGTGAACAGTGATTTATTTCCAGACTAAGGCTGTGAAAAGACAGTGGGGATTCTTTAGTCGCTTTCTTCCTCTGCCATGGAAACTCAGTTGTCATGTTCTGGGTGATACAGTTTCAAGATGGTGGATCTCCTCTCAGTCCAGAGTGAGTTTGATCCACATGAAGTATGAGCAAGTAATAAACTTCTGTTAAGTCATGGCGATTCTGGAGATGTTTACCACTATACCATAACATAACCTTCGCTAACTGATATAGTCAGGAAGGCCCATACTACTCTCAAAGTGCCAAGTTTTTGAGTAAGAGATAAAATAGATTATATGGGTTCCATTAATTTCTCAGTAATATCTTTCATATTAAGGATGCTAGCCTGAGGTCTAGCTTTTTAATCACATTTAATCCAGATATCCCATAATTTTTCCATTTTCCCACTAATTCTCCTGTGAATATTTTTAAGTACTATATTTAACTTTCATCCATAAAGATACTGTGCTTTTGACAAATAATCACTTTTCGCAGCATCAGTTGAATTTCTTAATCTAAACACACATTATTTTCATAAGCATTTTAACAGAGCAAAAGGTTCTGAATTATGAACTATATCCTTCATTGAACTACGCATGCAGTCATCACAAATAAAGACGGGAGACGCTTCTGCAATTGCACTGTCTCCAGAAAGGAGACCCTTACCAGAAGGAAGTCTTAGAAGCATTAATGATTATTTTTATTTTATTTTTCCACATTGGAAGAAGGGCTTGTAGAATCCGAGAATTATAGTTTCTAACTTAAAGCTATAGATAGTAGATGAAAGTTTCCAAATCCCTGAAAAATAATAATGCTTTGCTCTTGTTTACTTTAATGGATTGATAGGTAGGAGACTTAATGCTTTGTCTTTAGTATTTTAAATACTTAAATCCTAGCCCCTCAGGAAATCATCTCTGAATACACCAGCTGGAATTGATCCTTTGCTTTTCCAAAATCCTAAGTAAATTCATACCACTTATTTGGCATTGCTTGTAGAGAGCTTTGGAGAGTTCCAAAGCTGGAAAAGACCTAAGAATCATTCAACACAATCCTCTCATTTTGCAAATAAGAAAAATAAATCCAGAGGAGTTATGTACTAATTTATGTAAGTCACATAGTTGGAGACACACTGGAGGCTCTAAACCTAGCTTGCCCACGAATTCCCAGTGCAATCCGTTACTTTGCGCCAGGAGAACCCTCGCCTGTTACCGTTATTTTTTCAAAAAAAGTTGATACCTCATCAACAGTACATCTTGAGGTCAGGGAACTCTTTCAGTTCTTTGTTACTTTTTCAGCTTATAGCTTAAATTTTATGAATGCATATAATCTTTGGTAGACTAATTGGTTATGTTTTTGATAATGATTACATGCATTTAATCTATACTTATATTCTCAAATTCAGAAGGTTAATACTGGGAGGGACCAGATAGGTAGAAATAGAAGATCAGCCAGGTGAATAGTAAGAGCTGATGAGAACAAGCAGAACGCAAACAGATGTCCAACAGTATAATTTGAGAATTGAAGGCCATTTTCCCTGGAATAATTAGACCTTGCAGGTTCAGTGTGCCGGGTGGAAAGTGAGTCTTTGTTGAAAGGGGTGGCTAGGTTCTGAAGTTCAGGTGAAGTTCTGGAGGTGAACTTCCCAAGGAGGATTTCTACGGGGCGGGACCGGTGTACGAGCAGGGGGCAGTCACGGGGGAGCTGAGCTCCGAGCGCAAACCCCCGCGGCGAGCCGGGGAAGCACAGGCCCCGTCTGGGCCCAGGACCCCGCACACAGTTCCCGGAGGCAGTCTGGCCAGAACCAGGTGGCGCGGCCGTCACCGGGCGTTGCCCGGGGCTACTTGGGCCCCGCGGAGGGCGCAGGGGGCGGGGCCGGCGGCCGAGGAGGGGCGGTGGCTCGGGCCTCCAGGCCAGCACGCGGCGGCGCTCAGGCGCCGAGCACGTACCCGTCCTCGTCTTCGTCCGCGTCCCGCGCCTCCGCCCCCGTCCCGCGCCTCCGCCTCCTCACTCGCTCGCTCCTTCCCGCCCTCCCCGCAGCGCTGGCCCAGCCGGCTTCCCCTCGGTCTCTCATGAATATTGAGCGGCCCCTGTTGTATTTCCCGAGCTCCATTGCGGAAGCCGAGGCTCGCCATATTGTGCGGCGGCGCCGGCGGCCGCGGCGGCTTGCACTCGAGTCTCGCTCCGGCCGCGGTCAGCGAAGTCCCGGGCTGGGGCAGGAGCCGGTGAGTCGGACGGGTGGAGGTGCAGGCTAAGGGCGAGAGAGGGGCGGCCGGGCCGTGCGTCGGTCGGACCGGGCGGCCGACGGCGGCCCGGGGGTGTGTGTCCGTGGGGGTGTGAGGGGACATGGCGTCGCCGCCCCCAGCCGCTCTCCGAGCGGGGAAGGCGGCTTCTCATTGTTCCCGTCTCTTCGAGGGTCTTGGCGGGGAAGGTGCGTCCGGCTCGTGGCGGATCCGGTGGGCGAAGCTCAGGGATCCCTGCCTCCGCCGCGAAGCCCTCGCTGCCGGCTCTACAGCGCGGAGGCCGGGTCCGCCGAGCAGTCCCCTCCTCCGGGCCGGGGCCCCAGCCCCTCCGCGGCCCCAGCCCCTCCGCGGCCCCTTTCCGGAGGCGGAAGGCGTGGAATACAGGTTTTTCCCTCTGGGCTTCCCCCTAGCAGCCCGTAGCGAATCTAAACCGTGGGGGTGGGGCGGGGGTGCTTTGTGCGAAGAGCCCCTTCCACTCGGGGTGTCGGAGTCGGGGCTAGAGCAGAGGCCCTCCTCCGGGTCGGGGGTTCCCTGCAGGCTGCGGGGAGACCCCTCTCGGTGAAAACATTCCTGGAGTGCTGTCCGCCTGCCCGCGCGGGAGGATCTGTTGCTTTCTAAACCGCGAGGTTGCCCTGGAGGAGTCGTGGGGGAGGGGGTGTCTGGGTTTGTTTCTGTTGGAAGCTTCGCACTTTGAATCCTGTAGTTTACGCGCAGATCATCGGTACCCGGTGTCGCCGGGGCGTCCTCGATCTGCTCGTCAGGATGGTTTCCTTCTTGCAGAAGTCACCTCCCTACTCCCGGAGGTGTTAGTAAAAAAATTGGTCTCCCACTTTGAGGTTCATTCCCATTATTTGCCCGCTACGGCCATAATCATAATGGCTTATCTTCTTGAAGTCTTTTTGGGTCTGGACTACGTGGCTGTCAGAAGTTTTCGATAATGTGTGTGCCTTTTCGTGGGGAACTGGTTTGAGGATGTCAAGTTGCCTTGAGGTGTGTAAAGAGATTTGCTGTGAAAAGGATAGGTTTGCATTCACCTATTTTAGCAACATGCTTTATTGCTTCTAAAAATTAAAATTGGGACATGATTTCAGTGTTTTAGACTGAGAATCGTGCTGAAAACTAATGTATGAATGATTGGCATTACATAAATCTACTTTTGGTAGTTTCAAGATGATGAGCTGAAATACTTAGTGTAATTGGTAGTTAATCTTCTTTCCCCACTTGCCTTACGGTATAGTTGTTGAATATTTAATAACTTACATTGGTGTTAGATTGTGGTTCTTAAAATGAATATTTGATGCTTTGATTTATAAAAAATTTAAATGGCAGCATGATTCTGGGTTATTCCTCTCCTCCCCCCACCCCCCTGAAATTTCTGCTTGTCACAATCAACAGGTATTTTTAAAAATCTTGAAGGTACATTGAACATACTTTTTAGTAAAATAATGGGTCGTTATATAAGACTCCATTTTCCAGGGATAGCACAGCAAATATGGCCTCTCATTTCTATCAGGGAGGGATTTGAGTTTCTTCTTTCAAGGTACCCTTGTGGGGTCCGCATTTGAGGTTAATTTTAATAGGTGAGGGAGTGAAGTGGAGAATTTATGAAGGCAAACTGCCTCAGTAGGCTAGTCCTTTCTGGTATCTGAAAAATACGCTAATGGTTCTTAAGTGTGCTGCATGGAAATTTTTCAAATGAGAACCACTAACATAAGACCGACTTTGAGAATTTTGAATTTTCCTCTGCCTGTGAGGAGCACTCAGGCAGCTAGCTCCCAGGTTTGTACGGATGGAAATGTAGAGCCGGTCAGCAGACGTCTTTGGATGTCAGGTCTGTCTCTTTAATGTGATTTATTCATGGTTTATGCTTATATTATGCAGTGGTTGGAGTAAAAGGTGATGGATGTCTAATGAATAATATATAGCCAGATGTTTCAGTGACAGTTTCATTTCTGCACACCAGCAAAAAAGTGTAATTCCTTCCAGCCAAGAGAAGTGAGTTAATATTAAAAAGCACTTTATTAAAATTATAACAGCATTTCTAGTATGACTTAAAGCACCTCATAATTTGGTAGCACTCATTTCTTAAATATGGAGACACTAAACAGTGCATCACAGTTTGCAGTTTTTAAAAAAGGAAAAATACTGTGAAGTTATGTATGTTCTGTAGGCATAGAGATTTGTGCTTGATTTTTAGTATTGTTTATTACAACACTGTCATTAGAAACCAGTTATTTAATTTCCTGATTTTTTTCCATTTCTCCAAAGTCTTTGTTATCATACTAACTTACTGAATTTAGATCCTGTATAATTTGGGGTCTAAAGGTACAGTAACATTTACCCTGTCCATTCCCTGAAGGCCCACATATCCCGTCTATTCACCACCCCTAATCTTTTCTACCTAATATGTCAAATGGGTCCTCTGGTGTCTCTTGTAAGAGTGCAGCTTGGTTGATTTTACATGGATATGCTGACTGTGGCAGTGCAACTCTTGGCACTGAAGCAGAAGCTGGTGTTAGTATGTCCCTTGGCAGGGAGTAGGTGGGCTGTTACCTGGTTTTATGCTTTGTGGAGGAACTCCCATGGAACTGGCCCTGGACTTTCAGGTTTGAGGTTCTTTTTACTTCTTTTGTCTTACAAATGTTGGGTAGCTGAAGTGGACTAGTAGATGGCTTGGCTTGGTGATATCTCTTGCTGCATGCTTAGCATCTGCATACATTACTGAAAATTCTTAGAAGGAGTCCTGTTGCTTGAATTTACCTTCTGCCATGCCTTTAGGGAAAGGGTTAACAACACTTTTGCTGCTTCTACATAGCAAGTCAATTTATTAAGTACAATGATGAAAAATTATTTTTGAAATTAATCTCAGAATAAATTATCTAATGAAGTCATCTTAAGTGACATAATAGACCATGTGAAAAATATCAAAGCATTTTGGTCATTTGTTTTCAAAAGATGTGTTGATTATGGGCTGTCCTGCAAGAGGGGTTTCTTTGGTTTCTGCTGTACAGTGGAGTTGAATATTTTCAAGAAGTTAAATTCTAAAGTCAGTATGTAAAATGAAAATCACATGTAGTAAAAAATTATAGTCGAAAATCCCTTAAAAAGGGAGAACAACATGCCAGTAAGTTCAGCTCAGCTGTAGTGTTGGAACAGATTGCTGTTTCTTTGAACACTAGATTAAGTAGTTAGCTTGCATTTAGGGGCCATGTTGAACATTTAAAGAATGTGATTCTTTAAATATAAGAATCACATTCAGGATGGCGTTAATGCTCAGACTAGGAGAGGCTCGGGGGAACTGAGACCACTGAGGAACAGCAGAGCAGCTTTGCCATCTCACATTTTCTCTCCGAGGTGTCCTCTAGTAAGAGCCGGAGGTGGTTTGCATCCTCGGAATAGCCTGCACTGCTGAAATATTTCTCTCTATTTTATCTTTTCAAGTTGGATAGTTTGCATCACAAAAGTTAAATGATTTTTGTGCTGCAACTTAACAGGCACAAATTTACCTTTAACAGGTAGAAGGTTTTGAGTTATCCTTTGGAGAATAGATTTTATCTATAGGAATAACTCCAAACTTTCTTTACCCTTCAATGAAGTAGCAAGAGGATGTTGCAGAGGAGAGCAATTAAAATCACTGTGTTTAATAATGTATTGGTGTCCAGTAAAGGAAACAGAAACGTCAGTAGGAATTTCAACAGTGGGTATTTGTGTTTAGTAAAGGGAGTTGGTTAGGTGGATGCAAAAACAATTTACCAGTCAACCTGAGAACTCAAAGAGTTTCCGTGGGCCTGGTTCCAAACTTTTGAGGTGGTCAGTGTTGTTTAGCTGCTGATATGGCTAGTTCTGGGAGTATGCAAAGAAGCTGGAGTCTGGAACCAATTGCTTATGCCAGCAATTGGGATGAAGTCCCTTCGCCCCCTTCCTCCTTTCAAATCTTCATTTACTATCTCCGTTGGTAAAGCCTAACAAGGAGCCCACTGGCAGAAGAGTAGTTAAATATAGTTGTACAGTCTCAGCTACAACACCAGAGAGCAGAGACTAGCATGGAGGTTTAGAAGATGAGAATCACTGAGTAAAATGACTTGCACAAATAGCCTAGGTTTTAAATACAGTAATTTAAACAAGAAATCCTGCCCTTACTCTGCCTGTTCAAAAAAACATTTATTGATTATCTTCTTTGTGCCAGACCCTATGCTAAGGATTAGGCATAGAAAAATGAATTGAACAAGGTTTCTGTCCTTGAGGAATTTACATTCTGAGTGGGGATGACAAATAAATTACGTACTGTACAGTGTATTAAATGCAGTAACAGATGAATGATGTGCTTTGGGAACCCAAAGGACATAGTAACCTACATGCCTCTGCTCTGCCTAGCTCAACTTAATGCCTACTCTTTTTATTTGGTCTCTTGATCAAATCCAACCTCATTCTCTCTGACTACTATGTTCAGCCCAGTACCTGTGAATTGTTTCTGAGGTGCTTCGTTTTTTCATGTAATCATAATCATTATTAGTTAAGCATTTCTTGGTGCTTTATTCATCTGAATTAGGAAGATCGTCACTTTCAGCCTAGCCAAGTACTGTGCACATAGAGGATGTTTTGAAATATTTATTTTTGTAATGAATAATGGGGAGTAAACCATTGATCATGACTTTTGCAGATGTCATCTGCTCATTCCAAGGTCATAAAAGATAGTTTGGGTAAAATGTTATTTGATTTACAGATGTGAGAACTTACAGAGTAAAATAATTGGTTAACTTAAATTGGATAGTACCAATTAAATTCAATAGCTGATCTAGAAATAGGACTTTGGATTTCTGATGTGCTGTATTCTAGAGCCAGCCATTGTGGCAGGTATTTGGTTTGATGGCTAACTAAAATCCTCTTCTACCTTTGTTATTGTAGCTAATGTTCTAAAATCTCACAGTTATTTCTGCAGGGAAAGAAAAGACAGAAGTCCCTCATTTTATTTCCTAAAATTAGAAACATCGTGCAGTTTCTTTTTACATTGTTCTTTTTAGTTGTCCACTTTTTATCTCCTTTTCCCCCTGTATTGATTACCACCACTTCTAGTAGCTATTGTAAAATGTGCAAACTGCAGTATTTCATTTGGACTTTTTAGAAGTGTTCTGCTTGTTTCCTCACCATACACTATGTTGATTTAACATAGAATCAACTGATTTTTCACTTTTAAAAAGATGTATGCTTCCATGCCAGTAATTGCATTAAACCTTCACTATTATACTATTTACTACAGAGCCTAATTCAGTCTGGGATGGCTGTCTTGGAATGGACCCAAATGTTTTATAGAAGCCTTTACTGTATAATTACAGAAGGGGTACTATTGACTATAGTAGAAGGCAGACTTGGTTTCTAGGTCTGCTTCTGTTACTAGCAAGAATGTTGACTTTTCTGTTGTAAAAAACAAAAAACAAGCAAACACACAGTGGATGAAGTCATCATCTTTGACATGCTAACTAAGAGAAACAACACTCAGCTGCAGTGTCCAGAGATCAAAGCTGCATATCTCCAGGAAAAAGAAAATCCCCTGGCTGAATCTCTGAAGAAAGCCCTTACAGGTCACCTTAAGGAAGTTGCTTTGGCTTTAAAAATGTTCAACTCAGTTGGATGCTGATGAACTAACTACATGCTGCCATGAAGGGTCCTGGAGCTAATGAAGATACTCTGAATGAAATTTAGGCATCAAGAACTAACAGGAATTAACAGTTTATAGCGAAGAATTGAAGAGAGATCTGGCTAAAGACATCACCTCAGACACATCTGGAGATTATCGGAAGACATTGCTTTCTTTTTGTTAAGGGTGAATGAACTGAGGATCTTGGTGTAAATGAGGATGTGGCAGATTCAGATGCCAGGGGTTTATATTAAGCAAGAGAAAGGAGAAAAGAGACCAATGGGAATGTCTTTAATACTTTTTTTTAATCTTCACCCAAGGAGGATATGCTTGACTGATTTTTAAAGAGGGAGGAGTTGGGGGAAAGAGAGAGAGGCAGTGATGTGAGAGAGAAGCATTAGCTGCCTCCCGTGTGCACCATGACCCAATTTGAACCCACAACTCAGGTATGTGCCCTGACCACAATGGAATGTGCAACTTTCTGGTCTGTGGGATGATGTTCCAACTAACTGACCCACCCAGCCAGAGCTATTTAATACCACTCTTACCACCAGAAACTGTCCCCATCTTCACAGTGTTTCAGAAGTACACGAAGTACAGTCAGCGTGACATGAACAAAGTTCTGGAACTGGAGATGTAAGGTGATGTGGAGAGTTGCTTTACAACTATTGTGAAGTGTTCCTTGCCAAGAAGCTTCATCAGGTCATGAAGGGTGTTGGAACACATCATAAGACACTGATCAGGATTATGGTTTCCTATTCTGGAATTGACATGAATGGTATCAAAGCATACTATTAGAAGTCTTCTGGTATCTCTCTCTGCCAGGCCACCCTGGATGAAGCCAAAGGAGAGTATTAGAAAGATCCTGTGGCTCTTTGTTGAGGACAGTAAACATTCCCTCGATGATCTCATGCTTTTTGTGCAAAAGATTTTTTTAAATCATACTTTTCATTCCCTATTATAGACTTAAATAGGAAAGTTTCTAAAGCAGGGTTAGTCTAACTGCATTCTGAAAACTGTAGCCTATAAATCATTTTTATATCACAATTCTGTACAACAGAGATAAGTTTTCTTTAAAAAATGTATTAACCTCAAGCTATAAAACCCCATAAACATGTGGTTCTAGTAATGTTACCTGAGAAAGATGTTTGTGTATCAGAAAATAAAATGATTTTACAGAGGGGAAAAAAACACCCTTGTTGACCTTGCAGGTTGTTTGTAAAGGCGTAAGAGGTAAAAGGGGTTTGTGAATAGCAAAGCACATTCTGATTTAAGGGGTATATGTGAAGAAAGAGAGACCAATTGATTTATGACATGGTCCTTCGGATAGTTTTGTGTCTGCTTTCAAGTTTTTGAGTTTCCCTATTTAAAAGAAAGTTGTTAGGGTGAAAATGGTGTGTGGGAGAAGTTGCAGTTGATCTATAATTCTACTTTTCCCAAGTTGGTTCACACTGTAGATTCCCTTTCCCTACCAGGTGTGAGGTGATACCTCATTGTGGTTTGATTGCATTTCCATGATGATTTGATCATTTCACCTGTTGGCCATCTGTATGTTTTCTTTGGAAAATGCCTATTCAGATCTGTGCATTTTTAAATCAGTTTGTTTGTTGTTGAATTGTAGAAGTTCTTTATTTATTTTGGATATTAGTCCCTTATCACATATATGATTTGCAATTATTGTCTCCATTCAGTAGGTTGCCTTTGCATTTTGTTGATGGTTTCCTTTTGCTCTGCAGAAGCTTTTTAGTTTGATGTAATTCCACTTGTTTTGCTTTTGTTGCTTTTGCTATATATACACTTAAATATATATTAATTGCTAATGAGATCTGGATGTCCGTTAGGGCAGATCTTATTAGCAATTAATATACATATTTAATTATACTAACGTATGCTCATTTTATAGATAAAGAGGGTTAGATGTATTGACTCACTCCAAGTCATAATTGATTTCCAGTATATAGGAGCTAGGCCAAATTTTTCCCACTTTCATGAACCTAAACTTTATGCTTATCTTTAGATTTACCAAAGAAGAGCTATAAGACTTCCTTCTATCCTTAAAGTTCTTGGTTTCTTTTTCATACTTCTAAGACCCTGGCATTTAAAAGTACAGGAGCTGCTTTTCCAGGTTTAAACTTTTTTGCTCTGTGCTGCACAAAACAGGAGAGAAGGAAGGCCTCAGGAGAAAGAAACATTAAATCAGTTTACCTTTTGGAATGTTTCAGGAACCCAAAATGAGAGTGAGGTCTCCTGAACCCCAGTCTGACTGCTACTATTCCCTTAGTAGTAGTTTTTCTTTCTTTTGCAAGAGAAAGTCTACCCTGTGCGACAGAGGGATGCTAAAAACACACTCTTCCCTCCTCTATTCTTATCTATTGTCTTAAAACTGCTTGGTAAAATCTGTACTTGTAATAGGAATTGAAAAATGGAGGGAAACTTGCCTCCCCACAAACTCAAACAGTTGTTAACTTCTATAATATAACTTGACATAGCTGTAATTGTAGCGTAGATGCAAATTAGTGGCTCCTCTCATCACTTTACCTCACAAGTCATTGGATATGGTATTAATAATTGTTACTTTTAATGATGGAAGAAACTTTTGATGTTGCAGCAGATATCTCCATATTGATGGCATTATTATTGTATTAGCAGTAATACTAGTGTGGTTGGTGTAGTGAGTGGTTAAGGGCATGGGCCTTAATGAAACGGATGTGGGTTTGAGTTTTGCCTTTGACCCTTATGAACCTTGAAGAAGTTGCTTGGTTGTTTACTTAACTTTGTCTTGATTTCCTTATTTATTAAGTGAGAGCACTTATAGTATCTTCTTTAATTAAGATTAAGGAAGATTTCGTGTAAAGTAGTAAACACTCTAAATGTTAGTTATTATTAATAGCATTATATCCTAGGACTGGGATAACTGGGGGAAGAAATAATGAATTTTTTTTGTATCCCTGGGACTCAGCTGTCTGGCTGCTTTTTGAAAGGGTTATTCCAGTTGCTGTTAGAATGTGGAGGCATCAGCTTTCAGCTTTCTTTTCTTAATCTGATTGTTTTCTTTTTGTATGAACTGCCTCATCACAGATTTTTCAATAGAGTATGCCCTTGCCAGAAATGGTATTTGTGTTTTCGGTGACATAAGGGAGTGTTGCCGTGACTTCCTACGTTGTTACTTGCTAAAGCTAATGCGTGTTCATCAGCACCTCTGCTGCTTCTGGCAGAAATCTACCCTTGATGGGCATTTCTCTTCCCAGGAAAGGATGACAGCCGCAGTGTACCACTTTTCAAATTAACATCTGTTCTGGCATATGGGACTCCAAGTCGGTGCTTACTAGATTTCTCTTTTTAGCTTTGTCATTAATAATGTGCTTATGTAAAACATTAAGCTTTGCTTTATGCTTTAGTTGTTTTACATCTCCCTATCATAGAGATACTGATCTGTCTGTGCCGTTAAGTCTGCAGATATTTATTGGTGGCCAGCCGTGTGTGCTATGGCAGAGAGTCCACAGCAGATAAAACCCTCACCCTCCCAGAGGTACACCCTGTAGCACCAAGTATACCAGTTCAGAGGAAAATCTGTAGCTAGCTTATTAAAGATATATGTGCAGACAGGCCAGATGGACATGGAGAAATATGATGTCAGCAATTTTCTTTAGGACAAAAAAAATGCAGAAAGCCTTGGCTTTGAATGATAGATGTGTGAAATATAATACAAAATATGCTGCTTTTTGACCTGATTTGAAAAGAAAAGATTGGAGGAAATGACTAGTTGTATTTGGTTGAAGTGTTAGATTGAAAGAAATTGTCAAAGATAGAATACCTTCTTAGCTAAAGAATACTGTCTTTAGACTTGTAGTGGTAAGGCTCTTTAAGCAAGCTTTTGATCCGCAAAACACAAAATATTAGAGCTAAGAGGGCTCTTGATGCTACTTAATATAAATTTTTATTTACAAATAAGGAAAGCAGATCCTCAGATAAAGTGATTAGCCCTAGTTCACCCACGAATTCAGAAGCAGAGCTTTTTTTTCTCCCTCTCTTTTTACCATGTGCATATATTTGTAGAAAATTTGTGGCTACTATTCGAGTTACGGGCATTCCTGTTTTCAAATTGTCTCCACCTAGTGGCAACACGTATTTTGCAAGGCTGAGTACAAACATGGGGAATAACTTTGTTAGGGGAAATTTTATTGATCATTCTTTTTGAGGAAGAATCTGTCAGCTTGGTGATCAGTTGTGTTGCTTTGGCAAAGGGAAAAGAGGGGACAGTGTGCCTAATGCTTATTTTCATATTTCATAACCTTATTAAGGAATGTGTAAGCTCTACAGTTACAACTGAGTGAGCCGCATATTTATTGACAGTGTGAGAAGTTGGTGTGTTAAGCTTGTATTCTAGAGTTTTCATATATGCACATAAACATATTAACATTTGTATATTCACATGTATAATCTTTTCTCTTATGAGTTAAAAGATAGTATGGTACCTTCATCAGTGGAGAGGAGATGAGCTAACCAGTAAATGCTGTGGGGGTTCAAAATCAAGGTCTTGGCATGCCTGTGTTCCTTCTGGAGGCTCTAGGGGAGAGTTCATGTCCTTTCACGTTCCAGCTTCTAGAGACTGCCGTCACCCTCGTCGCTTGTGGGTTCTTCCTCCATCTTCGTGGCAGCAGTGCAGCATCTTCAGATTTCTCTCTGACAATGACCCTGTCCTTTTATCACAGCCTGTTCTCTCTTATCAGGACCCTTGTAATCACATTGGTCCAAACCAGATAATCTAGGATAATATCCCTTGAAAAAGAGTCTTAATTTAGTCACACTGGCAAACTTCTTTGTGTCATGTAAGGTAGTGAATTTACAAATTCTGAACATTAGGATGTGGGCACCTTTGTGGGCCCAGTATTCAGCCTACCATTAAGTTGGAAACTTAATTCAGAAGGCCACTAAAAATTTACAAATGCAATATTTTAGTGTACCTTAAATTGATGTCATATTGTAATCCAAAATAAATTAGCTTCTACATAGTAAACTGTGATTAATATTTATTGCCCCCCAGGAACAGTCTTCATATTTTTATTATTAGAAATGTAAGTTGGATAGAACATGCTGACTTGTCTCTTTTATTAACAACAATTATAGCTATCATATATTCTTCACAGAATCCTATAAAATAGGTAAATTATTTCAACCCTGGTAGGATTTCATACTTTAATTTCTGTGGTGTCTCTGAAGAGTAGTTGATGTCACAAAGTTGAGGTTCACTAGTAGATGTCTTTCTGTCCAGTAGTATTGCTGACTAGTTGTTTATGAACCAGATGTAGATAATCCATAACGTTGATATATGGTGGGGTAACTTTGAGTAATGCTCTTCCTACACCTGTGGTTTAGTTAGCAAGCCCAGAGTTTCCTTTGATTCTTTTTTTAAAGATTATTTATTTATTTATTTATTTATTTATAAAGAGAAGAGAAGGGAGGGAGAAAGAAAGAAAGGAAGAGAAATATCAGTGTGCAAGAGAAGCATCAGTCGCTTTTCATATGCTTCCAACCAGGGACCTGGCCCACAACCCAGGCTTGTGCCCTGACTGGGAATCGCCCAACCCACCAAGCCATACCAGTCAGGGTTCCTTTGATTCTCATTCCCTGCTTTCTTTTCACACTGCATGTTCCTTTCTGTTACAGTTTTGATTACTGCAAGCTGAAATGTAAGCTGAAATTTCACATCAGAACCTTCCATACTTCAGATGTGTTTATTTTTCTGGAGCACCTGCGTGTACCTTATGTGCAAACAATTCCAAAACTGAATTAAACTTCTCACCCCTTCCTTGTAAATGCATACCATTTCTTGTTTAAAAACATTGCAAATTTTTTATTGTCATAAAATTTTCCATTTCAAGTGTACAATTCTGTGGCATTGAGCACATTCACGCTGTTTTGTAACTATCACCACTGTCCATCTCTAGAATTTTATCATCATCTCAAACTGAAACTCTGCATTCAGTAACACTTCTCATTACTGCCCACTCCCTTTAGCCCTTGTAACCATTATTCTTTCTGTGAGTTTGACTCATGTTGATACTTCATATAAGTGGGATCATATATTATTTGTCCCTTTGTATTTGGCTCATTTTACTTAGTATTGTATAATGTTCTTATTTTTTAAAATGATTTTATTTATTCATTTTTAAAGGGAATAGGGAGGGAGAAAGAGGGAGAGAGAAAACATCAATGTGTGGTTGCCCCTCAAGTGCCTGCAACTGAGGACCTGGCTCATAACTCATGCATGAGCCTTGACTGGGAATGGAACCAGCGACCCTTTGGTTCACAGGCTAGCACTCAGTCCACTGAGCCGCACCAGCCAGGGCTGTGTAGTGTTTTAAAGGTTCATCCGTGTGTAGCAGGTATCAGAATAATATTACGAACATAGGTATACAAGTATCTGAGTACCCTACAACTCAAAACAGATATGTTAGAGATATATTCGTTTGGGTATATATCTAGAATTGGATTTGCCAGGTCATGTGGTAATTCTATGTTTAATTTTTTGAGGGGCCTACCATACTTCATTCAAAAATGGCTATACCATTTTATATACATTTCCAGTTTATCTTTCAGTGTACAGAGGTTCCAATTTTGCCACATCTTTGCCAACACTTGTTATTTTTCTGCTTTTGATAACAGCTGTATAGCCATCCTCACGGAGTGGTATCTTATTCTGGTTTTGATTTGTATCTTTCTAATAATTAGTTGGGCATTTTTTTATGTGCTCATTGGACATCTCTGTGTCTTAGGAGAAATGTCTGTTCAGGTCCTTTGCCCATTTTTGAATTGAGTTGTTTGATTTTGTTGTAGTTCTTTATATATTCTGGATATTAATCCTTTATCAGATATATTACTTTCAAATATTTGCTCCCATTCTGTGAGTCACCTTTTCAGTCTTGCTAGTTCTGCAAGGTACAAAAGTTTTCTTTCTGAAATGTCCAGTTTTTCAATTTTTTCTCTTGCCTGTTCTTTTGGTGTCATATCCAAAATTTCATTGCCAAATCCAATGTCATGTAGAATTTCCCTTATGTTTTCTTTGAAGAGTTTTATAGTTTTAAGTGGGTAGATTGCTTTGGGTAATATTGTCATCGTAATATTGGCTTCTGTTCATGAACAAGGGATGGCGTATCTTTGCATTGTCTTTCATTTTTTTCAGCGGTGTTTTGTGATTTTCAGTGTACAAGTCTTTTGCCTCTTTGGTTTAATTTATTCTTAAGTATTCTTTTTGAGGCTTCTTTAAATGAAATTGTTTTCTTGAATTTATTGAAATGCAATTGGCTTTCGTGTGTTGAATCCATCCTTCCTGGCCCTCCTTCCCCCAGCCCTGGCTCTGCACAGCTGCTGATTTAATTTATCAATTCAGTATCTAACATTTTTTTTTTCAGTCTTTAGGGTTTTCTACATATAAGGTTGTCATTTGTAAACAGAAACTTTACCTTTTTCCTTTCCAATTTGGATGCCTTTCATTTCTTTTTCTTGGCTAGAATGTCTAATGCAAATATGTTGAACAGAAGTGGTAAAAATGCCATTTCCTATTTTGCTGTCACACTTTTTTTTTTTTTTTTTTTTTTTTTTTTTTTTTTTTTTTTTTTTTTTTTTTTTTTTTTTTTTTTTTTTTTTTTTTTTTTTTTTTTTTTTTTTTTTTTTTTTTTTTTTTTTTTTTTTTTTTTTTTTTTTTTTTTTTTTTTTTTTTTTTTTTTTTTTTTTTTTTTTTTTTTTTTTTTTTTTTTTTTTTTTTTTTTTTAAGCATCAACCACTAAAGAGCAGCAAGCTTGGGAGCTTGTAGCTTTACTCTTTTATTTATTTTTTTCTCATTTATTGTATCCCATGTATTTTGCCCCCTAAGTATTTTTCAGCTCTGCTCCTCCTAATTCATACTTACTAACACACATACACACACAAACATTTCTAGCTGTCCCATTGTAGGTATTTTTTAATTTGGATTATTGCACAGGTCTTTAGTATTTTATCTGCCCTAAGTCCATCCTCCACTGTTGCTAGAGTTGATCTGTGTATCTCAGATGCAAATCTGATTTTGTCATTCCACTGTGGAGTTTTCCCAACACCTTTGCATGGCATAGGAGGTCTCCATTATCTGGTCCACAATTTAATTCTTTAGCCTCTGTCCTACTCCCAAACTCCCTTTTTTCTCTTAACCTAAAAATAAAGAGCCAAAAAGGAGAGGTAAAAAGCATTTATTTAGGATCAAAAGAATTGCAATGCAGGCAACACAGATTCAGGCAGAGACCTAATTAATGTCCTAATTACAGAGTGAAGGCAAAGGGTTTTTATGAGAAAAGGAAGAGAATAATTACATGAATAGAAGAAGGACATTTCTCTTGGTGTCAACAAACTGAGTAACTTTTTAGCTATACGTGACTGGTAATTGATTCTGTCCTCAGAGAGTCCGCAGTCATCAGGGTGTTTTTGTTGTTGTTGTTCAGGATGTCTGTCTGCTTTTCTTTTGGCTTTGCAAAGGGTTGTTTGTAAAACAGTGTTGGTTTTGCCCAGTCCAAAGCTTATTTTGTCCAGTTCAAATATTCCAAAGGTTCAGGGACCAAGACATGCAAAGCACTTCCTTTGGAATGGCTGTACTGGCTCCATATTTAAATGACTTCACTTATGTCAGCTTTTCACTCATTTAATAGTGAGTGACTTGTAGTTTCACAAAAATCGCATGCTGAATTGTGCCTTTGGTTATTGTGTTTGTCCTTTGGGACTGCTTTCCTTTCCTCAGTTGGTTAACTTCCACTTAACTTTGAACTTTCCTCTTCCAAGGAGGAGTTTCAAACCTTGTCTGATTTCTTTTACTCCCTTTGACTACTTCTTTGTGCTTCTGTAGCATTTATCAAATTGTGGAAAAACATGTTCAGGGCCCACTAGCCAAAAAACCCTTGGAGGGTCTCATTTCCTATCGCATAGTAGTAGCTCTCAGTAAATGTTTTGTAAACTGGTAAACTCAACTGGTTTTCCTTACGGATCTGTTAGCTTCTAATAATGGTGAACAAAGGACAGAAGGAAAACAAAGCTGCTGCTGATAAATTGGCATTGATTGATATTAGACCTTGATAGGCATATCTGAAGCTTTGGGGAAAGACTGAATTGGACCATTAAGAAAGTACGAATTGGGCAGGCGGGGTGAAGGAGTGGTGTTAGAGGAGATGAAATAGTGATGAGGGGTGGGGAGTATTGTAACAGGGCACATGACCTAGATTATCTAGGTCTGCATTTTAATGGTACTTTAAAAAAATCTCAAAACATTTTTCCTGTAACCATAACTTAATTATGTAGAGACTAGAAAACACTAAGTCTGTTACCAGTATGCAAAAACTTAATTAAGACTGGGTAATGAAGATCTGATAATTCACCTTCTAAGGGTTTCTGCTGTGTTCCACAACGTGGGGAAAAATATAATCCAATTAGGAGTTGATTACATTATCTTTTTAAATAAAGAAGGTATTAGATTAGCAAAAGTAATTTTGATGAGTATTCCAGATGTTTAGTGCAGTGACAACTTTTTCAATAAAAACACTTTCTTTGTGTCTTGGACGCTTACAGAATTTAGTGTCTGTCTTAGGGCTGTAGCTCTAGATTATTAAACGGCTGCAAGTGGTTTCCACGAGGTGACACTGCAGGCAGTGTTGGGATGGCAGTTGGATTGCTTACTCAAAACTTAGTATCGCTCCTTGGTTTGCCTGGTCTTGAATAAATTTCTAAGCAGCAACACCTATGTTTTGTAAACAGGCAGTGTTTTAATTAAGGAACAAATCATTTGATCATTTATGTGTTCTGTAATATAATGCGAGAAGACAAGAAAGATGCTAAGTTTGGAAGAGTTAATTTGATGTGACCTTTATTTAATTTATGTTCACAGGGGACAATAACCATGGAAGAAAAAGATACATTTCTTAGTACAAAAGAGGTGGGGAGGGAGGGTTTCTCTTGGTTTTGTTTCATAGTGCTTAGGGGAGCAATTTCAAACAAAAGAAAAGTGCTTTGTAGGAAAAGGGGATAATCTAAATAATTTAAAAGTGATTATATTGCTGATAAATGATCTATATTTCACAGTTTAAAAAACAAATTAAGGGAACACATCATATACAGGACAAAGAATATACGGGATAGAGGCATAAAGTGTTGACTGTGAGGAGTTGGTTATGTTACCCTTAGGTTTGGCAAGTGTGGTAGGGTAAAAAATGGGCCCTCAAGAAATACCACATTCTAATCCCTCGAATCTGAAGTGTTACTTTATTTGGGGGGGTCTTTGCGGATAGATGATTACTCTGGATTACCTGGGTGGGCTCCACATTTCATCACATGTGTCCTTACAAGAGAGGCAGAGGGAGATTATTCCCACAGAAGAGGAGGAGACTATATGGCCACGGGCAAAGATTGGAGTGATGTGGCCACACGCTAAGGAATGCCAGCAGTTAGCCCAAGTTGGAGGAGGCAAGAGCCTCCCTTCAAATCTCCGGAGCAAGTGCAGCCCTGCCAACACCTTGGTTTTGGCCCCAGGACACTGATTTAGAACTTCTGGCCCCAGAACTGACATAAATTTCTGTTTTAAATCACCAGACTTGTGGTAATTTGTTACAGCAGTCATTTTTCCAAGTGTAAATGAGCATTTCTAAATAACCCCATTTACCTAAATTCTTCTTTGGGAGGGAGTATAATTTATAGGTCACTCATTGGATTGTAGTTGTATTTCAAATTTTCTGAACAGATCAAGCAGTGTTTATGATGAAAGCAACTGGTCAACATTTTCAGGCATAGAACTCTGAGGTTTTAGCTCAAAATAAGTTATATTTAAAGCTTGTTTTTTGGGAGGCGGGAAATGTTTTATCCAGTCCGGAAGCTCCCTCATGGCTGCTTTTTTATAGCTCCAGTCTGGTGAGAGCACAGTTTAGCCTTCTTACTGAGAACTGAGTTAGGAGTCCACTGTGCCCCAGCACATGCTGGGGTCTCACTTGAGAGTTTGGTCTATTGTGAGTCTCTCCAAAGGGTAAAGGCCACATAGGTTCTCTACACTTTGCCTGTATATTTTTAATGATTAGAGAACAGTGTGCCCTGGCTCATATTCCTGAATCTCCTCAAAGATGGCATGTGGAGGGGCAGTCTGAGAGTCATCCGTGGGGAGGGTTCTGAATGTTCCGCAAGGCTGCCGTTGAAGACGCCCTCCTTTGTGTCATCTGTTTCCCTCTCGCGCAGCTTCTAATGGAGTTTGAGCCAGAAGTGTCTCCTTCCAGTACTCTTTTTCTCTTTAAGATTCTTGGAACTACACTTAGCATTCAGCCACATGTAGGTTACTGACATAAACAACTGACAAATCTGTCTTTTCTGGTCACTTTTGTTTGCTGTAGAGAAAGCCTTAGACAAGTAGTCTTGGATTAGCCTGCCACTTGCTCTTTTGTATTATATGAGACACATTAACCAAATATTCTTATATTCCTTTCTAAAATGATTTATTCTTTTTAAAGGGGATTGGTGTGAAATTTTTAATAAATTAGGAAGTGGCTGAATAATTTCTTTATGTATGAGGGGGTACTGAGAAATAAGAATATTTATTTATTTAAATAAAGGAAATTATATCTTCTCAGTTTTATGTCTGTCTTACGGCAGAGATTTTATATGAACATTTCATTTAACTTTACCAAGGACCCTGAAAATTTTTGTCACTTTCCAGATTAAAACAAAACAAAACAAACCCTTGAGAAATTGAGAAGTTTGCTTGTGGATTCATACAGTAACAGCTAACAAAACTCAAGCTGATTCAGTTCCAAAAATCATTTAACTGGGCTTTGTTAGTTGTTTCATTTGTGAACCGTAACATAAGGATATCCCTGAAATGGGAGGTTCTCTGCCCTTACTCTTGAGGAATTTATGGTTTAATGGATCTATTTTTCCTTCTGTGGGAACTAGAGAACGGTCCCGGGAGCAAATGCATGGCCCACTTAGGGGATGTAGGGGTCTTCAGGGGTCTCAAAGAGTTGAATGGGAAGCTTTAATTAGTATTGTCTTCTATTTTTTTTTTCACATGAAACCTGTTCTTTGCCACATCTAACCTCTGGAGACTTGACCATGGTATTTTAATATTCCCCTCAAACAGTTTAAGGGTTGTAGATTAAGGGTGGGGTAGAAATGGCACTTGAGGCAGCTTTTATTTTTGTTTGTCAGGTACTATCTAATGATATTTACTTAGAAACCATTACGATTACTGGTTAGGTCTCTAGACTAGTCTTCAAAGGACTAACATAATGTAATTGATCCTAGTACCTAGATACAAATTTTCTAGTATTTCAGACACATTACTTAAATGTAATATGTTTTTTAATGGAAAATGTTAGAATGGAAATTTTATTTTACTTTTATTTAACTACAGTTGTCAGGTGCACAATATGGTGACTTAACATTTATATTCCTTATAAAGTGATCACACTAAGTCCAGTAATCATCTTTCACCATGCAAACTTACCACAATACCGGTGATTATATAGAGTAGAGATTTTAGCCTCTGAGTTGGGGACTTAATATATTTTTGTCCTGAATATAATTTTTATGCTCATTTTCAAACATTTGTTTGTCTTCTTAAAGCCTGAAATATAGGGTAGTTTTAGGAACCAAATTCTGTATATTAGAATGATAAATACTTAATAGTTATATTTATTCATATTATCCTGAAAGTAGACATACAATTTCTGGGACAAAGATCATTAATTATTAGAGCAATATCTGCATCAGTTTCCTTCTGCCCGAGTCCATCCCCCAGGGCAGTGCAGCAGCTCTAAACAAATTCTCCTTAGTTGATAAGGGGAGGATCCTAGGTTCTTAATTTCTGGAATGTAAATGAATTTTTCTTTATGGGCTGGAAGATCAGGCAAGTCTCTAAACCAAAGACCCCTGTAATGTCTCCATAGTCTCCTACCCTCATCCTTCCCTTCATATATAAACACATACTTCTAGAGAGAGAAATTTCTTATCTATTCAGTTATCTTTATGTTTTTAAGGTTTTGAAGGACAGATTTCTTTTTCTTTGCTCAGAGCCCTAACCATGACAAAATATAAAAATATTTTCTCTGCGCATAGAAAATAGCCCTGGCTGGCATAGCTCAGTGGATTGAGCATGGGGTGCGAACCAAAGGGTTGCAGGTTTGAGTCCCAGTCAGGGCACATGCCTGGGTTGTGGGCCAGGTCCTCAGTGGGGGCCAAGTGAGAGGCAACCATGCACTGATGTTTCTCCCTCTCTTCTCCCTCCCTTCCCCTCTAAATATAAATAAAATCTAAAAAAAAAAGAAATAAAGAAAACAGACCCAACTGATAACCTTCCTTTTGTCTTCCCTTTCCCACGTTAATTAGAAGTGATTTCATGTTTTAGTCATGACCATATGAAATGTTAAGATTGCCTAAATTGAGCTCCTTTCTTTAGTCATCACCATTGTTGAGTTACTCAGCAAATATTGAATAGCTACTATGTGCCAGGCACAGTGCAGGGTCATGAGGATATTGTGGTGAATAAGATAGATAGCTCAGAGGCTATAAGTGCTATGGTAGGGGTCGGGGGGAAGGGAAGATGGAAAGAATGACAAAGTTAGAATTTTAGACTGCATGGAGGGCTAGCTATGGGAAAATCTTTGGGGAAGAGAGCCTTTTCCAGGTAGAAGGATGGGGTAGTGAAGGTTCTAAAATAGGAATGAGAAAGATTGATAAAGAGGATGACATGTGGCAGAGACATGGTGAACAGAACTCAAAATCACATTTAGGTGTTTGGATTTCTATTGTATTTGCTAAAATAGGGTCATGATACACTTCTTGCTCAACAATTTGCTTTTCAAAAAAAATCTTAAGCCCTGTCTGGTGTGGCTTAGTGATTGAGCACTAGCCTGTGAACCAAAATGTCACTGGTTCAATTCCTGGTCAGGGCACATGTATGAGTGTGGGCCAGGTCCTTAGATGGGGGTGTGCAATAGGCAACCAATTGATGTATCTCTAGCACACTGATGTTTCTCTCCATCTCTTTTTCCCTTTCTTCTCCTCTCTCTAAAAGCAAATAAATAAAATCTTTAAAAAAAACCTTAATGTGTGTTATGTACATATGTTGAATTCCACAGCAGATATATACCTATATAGTATTCTGTACTATGGGTATAGCATAATTAGCCATATTATTGTCAGACATCTATAAGCTTTTATGACTTTTTGGTAATACAGATAATGCTGTCAATTTTTGTATGTATATTCATATCTGTGTGAGAATTTTTTTTGGATAGATTTATGAAGAGAATCATGAGATCAGAACTTAAGCACATTAAAATTTTTGACAAAAAAATTTTTTTTGGACAGAGCCTACTCTGAGAAGTGAAGATTCAGCCAAGTACTGAACTATGAGTGTTATTTTTGGATTTGGTCAAAGAGCAGAGACAGTTCTTCGTTGTAGCCTCTTCATTGGCATATATTTTTCAGATACTCTCTTTTGATTCACAAGTTAATTTTACAGAATTTTTATTTTTTCTTATTTTTTATTTTTTAAGTATATTTTATTGACTATGCTATTACAGTTGTCCCATTTTTCTCCCCTTTTTATTCCCCTCAGCCTTGCACCCCTCCACCTACCAGCATTCCTTCCCCTCCTCTCCTTAGTTCATGTCCATGGGTAATATAAACTCTTTGGCTTCTCCATTTCCTATACTGTTAACCTCCCCCTGTCTATTTTATTCTTAACCAGATATGTTTCTTATTTCATGTACCTTTTCCCCCATTCTTCCCCCTCCCCTTCCCCACTGATAACCCTTTATATGAACTCCATTTCTGTGATTCTGTTCCTGTCTAGTTTGCTTAGTTCAGTTTTGTTTTCGTTGGTTTTAGGTTCATTTGTTGATAGTTGTGAGTTTGTCATTTTACTATTCATATTTTTGATCATCATCTTTTTCTTAGATAAGTCCCTTTAATATATAATAAGGGCTTGGTGATGATGAATTCCTTTAACTTGACCTTATCTGGGAAGCACTTTACCTGCCCTTCCATTCTAAATGATAGGTTTGCTGGATAGAGTAATCTTGGATGTAGGACCTTGCCTTTCATGACTTTGAATACTTCTTTCCAGCCCCTTCTTGCCTGCAAGGTTTCTTTTTAGAAATCAGCAGATAGTGTTACGCAAACTGTACCTGTCTCCTTTTCTCTTGCTGCTTTTTAAGATTCTCTCCTTACCTTTAATCTTGAGTACTGTAATTATGATGTGCCTTGGTGTTTGCTTCCTTGGGTCTAACTTCTTTGGGACACTCTGAGCTTCCTGGACTTTCAGAAAGTCTGTTTCCTTTGCCAGACTAGGGAAGTTCTCCTTCATTATTTTTTTAAATAAGTTTTTAATTTCTTGCTCTTCCTCTTTTCCTTCTGGCACCCCTTTGATTTGGACATTGGAACATTTAAAGTTGTCCCAGAGGTTCCCAAGCCTCTCCTCATTTTTCTGAATTCTTGTTTCTTCATTCTGTTCTGGTTGATTGTTTATTTCTTCCTTCTGCTCCAAACTGTTGATTTGAGTCCTGGTTTCCTTCCCATCACTGTTGGTTCCCTGAACATTTTCCTTTATTTCACTTTGCATAGCCTTCACTTCTCCCTCTATTTTGCAACCATACCTAACCAATTCTGTGAGCATCCTGATTACCAGTGTTTTGAAATGAGCATCTGATAGGTTGGCTGTCTCTTCATTGCTTAGTTGTATTTTTTCTGGAGTTTTGATCTGTTCTTTCATTTGGGCCATATTTCTTTGTCTTCATGCACCTGTTACATTGTAGGGGGCAGAGCATTAGGTATTGGCCAGGGCAGGGCAGCCCACTTGGCTGCATTGTGGCAATGTATGTGGGGGTGGGGTCCGAGAGGGAACAGTGCTGCTTGCTCAGCTCCTAGCTGGCTTTCAGTCACTTCCCACACTACCCACAAGCAAAACTGGATCCTACTAGTGCTGATTCCTGGGTGTGTGGGTTTGTGTACATTCTGGAACCTTGTGAGTCTCTCCAGTGAACTCTCCTGTGAGGCTGGCAGTTAATCCCGCTGCTGTAACCCTGCAGGTTTTTACAGTCAGAGGTTTGAGGCTTTATTTGCCCGCACTGTAACCTCAGGTTGCAGTGGTCTGTCTCGCTCCTCAGTTGTTCCTCCTGGTTTATCTGCATGCAATGTTGGACCGCTCACTCCGCCAGCCACTTCCTTGCCAGGAGTCCTCCCTGCCATGGATGCCCATCACCACGCCTCCTACTGGTCTGAATGAATTAACTATTTGGTTGTCAGGTTTCCATACAGTTCGATTTTTCTGCAGTTCTTGTTATTTTTGTTGTGCGCGGAGGCAAAGTGTATCTACCTGCACCTCCATCTTGGCTGGAAGTCTATTTTTATTGAATTTTTTAAAGGATAAATAGGATTATTTTAGAGTTTAAGGTGTTAAAATATCGATACATGTTGTACTGAAGTTCTAGGAGCTGATGTTTCTACTATTACACTTCTAAAGAACATGAATAAAATGACACATCCAGTAAGTTCTTAAGTGTATGTTTATGTTGATCACAGATAATAAAAAGTGGGGAGTGCATTTCCACAGAGATTTCTGCAGTATTGCTACATAGCTTGATTAAATCAGCCTCCATGTCAAAGAGGACATTTCTTATACCAAATACTATAATTGTGCCTTAAATACCAAATTGTTTCATCCCCATAACCATGCCACTGTGCATGGCAATGATTTGGGAATTCTTGTTCTGCACAATCTGCTAACACTGGATATTATCAGTCACTTTAATTTTTGTCCGTATCACAGACAAAAAAAAACAGAACAATTTAGTGATTATTAGTGAAGCCAAGCACATTTCAATTTTATTGGGCACTGGTATTTTACTGTTAATTACCCATTCATCATTTTGCCTGTAGTGAGTTGTCTTTTAAATTGACTTGGGGAAGGATTCAGTAGAGGTTATTGGCCTTAGGTTATAATATGTTACAAATATTTTTTCCCTGTCTATTGCTTAGCTTTTAAATTAGCCTATGATGTCTTTCCTTGTTTTAATACATTTCTAAATGGTTATTTGTGGTTTATAGGAAATGTGTGGCTTTTTTTGACATGTTTTTGATTTGATTCTACTGGATTTTCTAGGTTATGTTGTCTGCAGCTGGTACTTTGTCATTTCCTTTTTCAGTGTTTCTCTGTTTTTGAAAATTTGGGGGCATATTTTAGGACTTTCAGCAGAGTGTTGTAGAGCAGTCTTTTTGCTCCTGACTTTTTAATAAGAATTTTCAAAAATTTAACTGAGTTTTGCTTTTGTGAATAAGCCATTTATTTTTTAATGTTTTTTATTTTTATATTTTAGCTGTTTCTGTTTGATTTGTGCTTTTATAATGATCATTTCCCCCTTTCTTTAGGTTTATATTCCAATTTCTAGTGTTTGGTTTATTTTTTAGAGTCTTTGTGGTTTTCTTAAAAATTGAAGTTTGTAAATGTGAGGGAGATTTGCTGATTACACATCTCATATATTTCAACAAGGTAGTAGTTTCGTTTTATTCATTTATAAAGAACTTACCATTTCAATTTTGATTTCCTCTTTACCCATTTCACTGTGGCTTTTGCCCTTCTACTTGAACTCCATTTGATTCCTGGGAACGTCACCATTGTGGCCTCTCTGTAACCTCTTACATATTTTCCCCTTTACTTACTGGCCACACTGACCCTTTCCGTATTTTAACATGTCTAGTTCTTTGAAAGGCCTTCCTTGATGCCCCTGTCTTAAGTCACTCCTTTTCTTCTTGATTCTCTAACCCAAAGCTCTTTTTTTAGTATCTTTTATATAGCACTTAAAATTTTTTAAATTTATTGTATGCATATTTGTTTTGTTTGCTGCTCTTCTAGTATTGCATACACTGCAGTAGATAATTAGTATTTAAATGAATAAATGAATGATATGTAATCTTATGAAAAGATTAGGGCAAGGAGAGGGACCTACCTGGCTAAATAGGTCTGTTCTCAGGCAGATCAATTATGGTAAATTGCTTCAAGAAAATTGAGAATCTAGAAATTAAATTCCTGTAAAACTAACCAAGTTCTATATATAATAGCCCTCTTGAAAGCTTTTGTGTAATTCGGGAGAACACATACATACTCCACTTTCAAGATTCCCAGTTAAGTCATGTAAGAACAGCATTGGTGAGCAGTAATTCTTTCCCTTTATGTATCATGTAAGGTTCATTTTTTTCCTTTCTAAATGGTATACCTCTCTCATTTATTTAAGTTTTATTGAAAAGCAGGCTCATTAGAAAGTAGGCTCTTTTGTGGTTGTCAGAGAAAATACAAGGCATACGAAGTTATCTAAGATGCTGGGGTAGGCGTGTAGGCAGCTGTAATCAGTGAAAAACAAGGAAGTCCAAAGCATGGGACATACATTGTACTTTGCATCTACTTTTTTTTTTACTCAAGCAAGTATAACCTTTTTCCTCTGGCTTCTTTCAGGATTTCTTTTTAATGTTAAATTTCTATAATTTGAAAATCATGTGTCAAGGTATTGTTTTTTGGGCATTTATTCTGCTTGGTGATTTCTGAGTGTCCTGGACCTGGGGTTTGGTATCTAACATTCATTTGGGGACATTCTCAGTCATTATGGTTTCAGATATATATACTCTGTTCCTCTCTCCCTGCTCCTCTTAATGTTCTCATTATACATAAGTTACATGTTTTGTAGTTACTAGTCCTTAAATATTCTGTTCTTTTTTTCCCAGTCTTTGTTCTTTTCCTTTTTAGTGTTTGAGGGTTCTCTTGGTGTATTCTCTAGCTCAGAGGTTGTGTCCTTAACCTTATCCAGGCTACTGACAAGCCCATCAAGGGCATTTTTCATGTCTGTTACAGTGGTTTTGATCTCGAGCATTTCTTTTTGGTTCTTTTTAGGATTTCCATCTTTTAGCTTACACCATTCATGTATTCTTGTGTGCTGTCTCCTTTATTCATCAGAGCCCTTAGCATATTAATCATTGTAGTACTAAATTCCTGGTCTGATAATTCCAGCATCCCTGCCATGTCTGGTTCTGATACTTGCTTTGTCTCTTCACATTTTGTTTTTTACCTTTTCATATGCCTTGTAATTTTTTCTACATAGCAAGACATGATGTCCCATGCAAAAGGAACTGCTATAAACAGGCCTTTAGTAATGTGGTGAGGTGTAGGGGGAGGGGAAGGGCTCTATAGTCCTGTAATTAGGTCTCAGTCTTGCAATGAGCCTATGCCTTTGGACTGTGGGCACTTCACGGTGGTTCTCAGTTTTTTCCCTCCCTTTCTTCCCCTAGTAGGTAGGGACAGGATGGCTAGAAAGGGCAGGAGGGGATATCCCCCCCACCCCCAACCCGTGAGCTAGGTCTTGGATAATACCCCAGTAGCTTAGGTTCTGGTTACCAGTTCTTTCTGAGGGTGGAGCTAGTTAAGAAGAACAGTGTGACCAGTGGCATGAAGTGCTAGAAAGCAGATTTTATATTTTGGGCAAAAGTGGGACTAGATGGCCATGAAAGAGCCTGAAATTTTCCTGATTGAGTTCTAACTTCAGTGACCAAGAATTTTAAAAAAAGAAGTATTGTTTTGGGATAGGACAGTTTTCTATATGTTCAGTAATAATTAAGTGCTTCCTGCATGCCAGTTTTTGGGCATTCAGACATCAATGATAGTCTCTTTTGCTCTCAAGTATCTCATATTTATAAACGGAGAGATTCTTGAGCTTTTCTTTTAATTTTTAAGGAGCCAGTGTATAATTTCTTACTATTTTATTCTCAGGATTTATAATTCCTAAACATCATTTTGTAGGCTTACTTCTCCTTCAGATACTAAAATTATTTTTCTTTTTATTCCTAGCAATGTCTCAGGCTGTGCAGACGAATGGAACTCAACCATTAAGCAAAACATGGGAACTCAGTTTATATGAATTACAACGAACACCTCAGGTAATATAACTAAGATAACTTAGGGAAAATATAAGACCTATGTAAGTTGACATACATTTTTAGGAAACTTGAAAGAACATAACAGTAATAATAAATTTATTACAAATAGTCCTGACTTATGTATGTTTGGTTGGCACTTCATTCATTCATTCAACAAATAATTTGAAAGCATACTCTACCAGCTCCTAAGCTGCACAGTAGGTGAAGTGGTGAATAAAACTTGTAGCATCAGCCCTTAGCTGGGGTGTCCAACCTTTTGGCATCTGTGGGCCACACTGGAAGGAGAAGAGTTGTCTTGGGCCACACATTAAATATATTGTGACATGGAATCACAAAAAAATCTCATAATGTTTTAAGTAAGTTTATGATTTTGTGTAGGGCCACATTCATAGCCATCCTGGGCTCCATGTGACCTGTGGGCCTCAGGTTGGATACCCCTTTGCCTTAGAGTTTATAGACATTAAAAAAGTAAATATCCATAGAATTAAACATTTGAGAGATGGGGTAAAGGAAAAGTCCTCACTGCTGTAATAAATAACTGGGGAACTAGGAGAGACTACTTTTGAGAAAGTAAAGATGGGGAAGACTAGCGAAGGAAGCGGGGCTTGAAGGAGGTAAGCATACTTAAAACTGAACTTAAGTTTGAGATGCCTAGAAGATAGGCAGAGATGCTGACTAGGGGTATGGACTGAGTATAAAATTTTAGAGATTATCAGTACATTTACAATAAAACAATGTGACTGGATAAGGTCACCTAAAGAAAGGTGAGCAGAGGGCCCAGAACTCAATACAGAAGAGGTTAGACATTCAGAAATCAGGTAATGGACAAGGGGCCAGCAAAGGAGACAGACAAAAGTAAGGAAAAATGGGAGAGAGGGGACAAAATCTAAGAGGAAATGTTTCAAGGAGGAGGATTTGGTTACTGTGTTCAGCACTATTCAGAAGATGACTAAGATGAGGATTACAAAAGTGCACATTTGATTTAGCAGTATATAATTGGTGACTTTGACAAGGGATTCACTTGAGTAGATTGTGCTGCTCTGTTGAAGGAGGGGAAAGTGAGATGCACAGTCAGTTCTTCAGAGAAGTTTGACTCTGCAGAGGAGCAGAGAAATGGAGTGCAAGCTGGAGGGCAACCTGGAATTGGGAGGTTTTGAGTTCTGTTGTGTTTGTAAGGTGGGAGAGAGAGCCCTGTAGACCTCTTCCCCTGTCACCCCTCCCCCCCAACCAGCTCTAAGTCACATTATTCACATCTCTCTCTGCAGCAGCTCTATGGAGATACTGCTCTAGACTGATGCAGTGGAGGAGAGGTTACTGAAGTTTGAGCACATAGCATAGTAAAAAGTGACACGCTCGAGAAGGTAGGAGGGAATGTACTTTTGACAGGAAGAGGCAGACTTTCTTCTCATAGCACGAAAGAAGATGATTTGTAAAGATTTCATAGAAACAGAGTTCTTCGTTTAATGAAATTTGAGGTAAGGTAATTTATTGAATGTTCAGGCAGAGAAGGTCTGCAGATGGAAGAAAAGATGAACAATAGTGCAGTGAAAGAAAAGTGAATTTGTTAGAGAAACTCGTTGCAGAGCAGGGTTGAATACCCATTTGGAGCTGGTGAAGTTTTTAGTGGTCCCAGTCTGGTTGTGAGGTCCCCTCCACAGTGCTACATACCTGCTACACAGGTACAGGCAGGGAGGACGTGGCTGGTTGAGTGTGTCCAGGGTTGGGATTTTGCTAGTCAGGTTCTTTCTAAGGAGGAAGAGGAGGACTAGCTGAGTCATCATCACTCTCTCTGATTATTTCCTCATCCGAGGTTATAATTCCAAAATCAAAAGTTTTTGTTCATATTAAACTAAGCAAAATAAAATACAGAAAATGCTTTATATAGAGAGGTTGAAATATAACAGAAACTTGATAATGGTGATAGGTACTATAAATGTAAATATATTTCACTCAAGTTCTTCATGGACAGTATCTATGGTTTCTGTGTCTTTCTTTGTGGGGTCATCCATCTTTGACCTTATGGAGACAGGTATGATGGAGAGGCAGTGGAAACAGGAAGTGTCATTAACATACAGGAAGCCTTATTTCTTCTTGCATCTTTCTTTTCGATCGTCACTTATTGGACCTCTTTTCTTAATCTATAAGAGGCAGTATAGGTGGCTTTAGAGCTAGGTTATTTGTTCCAAATGCCACCTTGGGAAGAATGAGTGGACAGTGGTGGTAGGAACGAAGTAGGAGTGTCTAATCTCCCTGTAGCTGGGAGATGTGTACATTGGAGCTCCAAATGCATTGTCTCACTGTACCATTTATTAGACATGACAAGTAGAAATAGTAATAATTTTTACACTTTAGATGTACTATAGTTTAAGTCAGTTTGCAGGTTAGCCCGAGAATCTGACCACTTTGTGTAGAATTGCTTCTGTGGACCAAGACATTTTAGAGTTCAAAAAGTAATTTTAACATGAAATACTGTTAAACTGTTTATAAATTAGAGCATACTTGGAATCTTTTTACTGGATGGCATGAAATAAGTAATTCATAGTAATCTCCTTGTACCCATGGGGAAGCACTGTACAGCTTCTCTGTCATTTCTGAATTGCCAGCATTACTACTCTTGTGCTCTGGGGCCATTAGGAAGTAAAGTAAGCGTTACTTCAACACAAGCACTATGATACTGAGACATAGTCTGATAACCGAGAAAGAAGACTCCTAAGCCACCAAGGTATGGGTAGGGTATACAATGTGGATACTTTGGACAAAGGGATGATTCACCTCCCAAGTGGTTGGAGCAGGGCGGCACAAAATTTCATCACATCACTCAGAACGGTGCACAATTTAAAACTTCTGAATTGTTTGTTTTGGGAATTTTCCACTTAAATTTTTAGACTGTGGTTGACCACAGTTGACTGAAGGTCACTAAAAGCTCAGAGAATGAAATTGCAGATGAGGGAGGACCACGGTATTAGCAAAATGATGTGATTTTTTTTAAGATGGAAGAATTTTTAGGGTTTATTTAGCCTTAGCTTCCTCATTTTGCTGGGTAAGAAACAATGTTAAATAGTTATTTAGAGTAGAGCCACATAACTGGATAATATGGCTAGAAGTAGGACCTAAGGCATCTGATTCTAAATTTAATGCTTTAAAAATGATATCAGGCTAATTTACTATTAATTTAAACATATTACATATATTATCTTTAGCATTAAATTAAGAGCATCTATATATAATGCAGTGCTGGGGAAAGTGTAGGGTATTGGGGAGGTTACAGCCGAAATGAGATTGTTTGTGAGTTTACAGTGGTAGCTGCTGGGTGACTGGCATAGATCTTCATTTTTGTCATTTTTAGTACTTTTGTGTAATTGAACTTTCCCATAATAAAAATACAGCATTTAGTATTCAAATCTTAAATTGCCTCTTTTACAGGAGGCAATAACAGATGGCTTGGAAATTGTGGTTTCACCTCGAAGTCTTCACAGTGAATTAATGTGCCCAATTTGTTTGGATATGTTGAAGAACACCATGACTACAAAGGAGTGTTTGCATCGTTTTTGTGCAGACTGCATTATCACGGCCCTCAGAAGTGGGTATGTTGGAAACGAGTTATGCTCAGTGCTTCAGTTATGCTGGGGCAGTGCTCTGTAGGTTTTGAGAAATACATTCTCTAGAAGTATTCATTTGAGAATTGGAAATTATTCTGAAGTCTACAGTTTAATTACTGGAGAATCTTTGTTTTGATTTCATGCAATTTTAGAAACTTTAGAAGGATGAATATTTGTTTTGAGGAGATTACAAAGCATGAAGCCATGGTTTTTCTACTGCTTCAGTATACAAAATAATATCCTTAGGAATGCTGTTTTTATTTTTAAATTTTATTTATTTTTAGAGGAGAAAGGAAGAAAGGGAGAGAAACATCGATGTGTGAGATAAACAGTGATTGATTACCTTTGGCACGCCCCCAGGTGGGGACCTGGCCCGCAGCCCAGGCACGAATCCTGACTGGGAATCGAACTGTGACCTACCTTGTGGTTCGCAGGCCGACACTCAATCAACTGAGTCACGCCAGCCAGGGCTGAATGTTGTTTGAATAAAAGAATTGATAACATAAATTAATATAGGTGGTTAGTTTTTCTTTGCGTGTCATGGATATTGGAAAGGGGAAATTTATATTAAGAAAGGATTGATTGCTGTTTCAAAAATGGTTACATATAAGTTACTGGGAACATTCAAATTTTTCTTTGTGGGCAAGTTAGTATAGAGCATCTGAGGTTTCTAGACTCACTTACCCACTAATCAGATTTTAAGGAAAGTTTAGGTTAATTAGTTTAAATTTCTGTGACTTAGTAAGGGTATTAAAGATAATAACTATTCCCGAAGCTAGATATTTTCGTCTGTAGCCTAAAGATACTGGTATTGTTCACATTTTTCCTTTTTCTTTAAAATTTAGCAATAAAGAATGTCCTACATGTCGGAAAAAGCTAGTTTCCAAAAGATCACTAAGGCCAGACCCAAACTTCGATGCACTCATCAGCAAAATTTATCCAAGTCGCGATGAGTACGAAGCTCATCAAGAGAGAGTGTTAGCCAGGATCAACAAGCACAATAATCAGCAAGCACTCAGTCACAGCATTGAGGAAGGGCTGAAGATACAGGCCATGAACAGGTAATGGGGAGGAAGGCTGGGGGGTGGCCACTTTTCTGAGTACTTATTAAATATTGGATTTTTACTTTACAGCCTCCATTGCGAAAAAGACAAAATGCAGTAACAAATAGTAGTTCTGCGTGATTACTTTCTCATTCAAGTGTGTTATATGTCTCCAGGTTTCATACGTGCTGCCTGGGTTTCCATTTGAAATACTGTCCTAGAACTTTTGAAAACCCTCTTTTATACCCACTTCTCTCTCCACTTTTCCGCAGTTGTATTTCCCCTCTTGACTTTGTAGCAAAGCTCCTTGGAAGAGCTGACTGTGCTCACTTTCCGCTTCTCCCTCCCACCCCCTCCTGACCTCTGTAGTCAGGCTTTCGTCCCTGACGTCACCCTTGTCGAAAGTTACTGGTGGTATCCACGTGGTGAAATCTAACTGCTGCTTCTCAGACCCCATCTTACTTACAGAATTTGACAAATTAATTTTTCTTTGAATAATTTTCTTCACCAAGTTTTCAGGAGACCATATTTTCCTGCTTCCCTTTGTATGTTACTAGCTGTTTCTTATCTCAAACTTAACTATTTCTCCTGCTGAACTTTTTGTTCTTACCTTCTACTGTTCTTTATTCTTGCTCATTTCAGCCGATGACCGCTCCATCATTCTACTTGCTTTAGCCAAAAACTTTGGAGTCACCCTTCAGAGTTCTCTTTTCCCTCACATTCTTTATTCCAGTCTGTGAATAAATACATTTTTATCTTTCTCTATAATATATCTAGATTGGTCAGGCCCCCACTGTCTTCCATTGGAAGTACTGACAAAGGCTTACGGTTGGTGTCTGTACTTCACACACTTACCCCACGTAGTCTGTTCTCTGCACAGCAGCCAGAGTGATTGCGTGAAATTGAAAGTCGTGGTTCTCCTTTGCTTCGAAGTCTCTAATAGCTTCTATTAACATTTGGGATAAAAGACCTTAACGATGACTTCTAAGACCCTGCCTGATGTGGGCACCTTCTTACCCCCATTCTGTTTTCCTTTCTGACATCTCTTAATGTATTCAGGCCTCATCATTCTCCAAAGTAGGAGATGCCACTGGAGTCCCATCCATATCTAGTAATTCTCACCTTGGCTGAACTTCAGAGTCACTTGGAAAGCTTTTTATCCCAGGGCTTCAGAAACACCTCAGACTGAGTGCGGCGAATCAGAACCTTTGACTGGAGTCCAGACATCGTTCTCTTAAGGCTCCAGGAGCGGTTTCGAAGTGCAGCCTTTGGCCCCTGGTGTGGAGGTTGAAAGATGGGCTCCATTCTAATTTTACTAAACTGACCTGCAGTTGTACTTAGCAAAGTAAAATAAAGTAATAAATTTTAAAATTATTTTCAATTACAGTTTACATTCAGTATAATTTTGTTTTAGTTTCAGGTGTACACTGCGTAGTGGTTAGATAATTGTATACTTTACAAAGTGGAATCCCCCCCGCATATTTCTAGAACCCACCTTGCACCATACATACTAATAAGGTATTATGTTTTGAATATATTTATTTTAAAAGAGTACACAATCCTAAGAATTAGAGAGGTGTTAGTAGTTAGTTATTTAACTTAGTCTTTTACCAGGAGAAGGAATCCTCTTTGCAAAATCCTTTACAGCTAGCTAGTCCTTCAGTTTTGCTTGGATGTTTCTAGTGGTGGGGGTAAGGGAGGATCACCTTTCATTTGTTGACAACTGTATTACAACTTCCTTACTGCTCTTCAGACTCATCCAGCACCTTCTGCCTTGGGCCTTGGCACTTATGCAGCCTTTCAGGAACCCTACTCTTAGCTGATCCACCTGGCGTACTCTTACTTTCTTCAGGTGTCTGCTGAGTTCCCATCTTTCACCTCCAGACCTCACACTTCTTACCCTCCATGCCTTGCTTTTCTCTGCAGCACTTCTTTCTCTGACATTTATCTGTTACCCACTGCACAAGAATAATGTAAGCCCTAAGATGGTAGAGACTGTCAGTGTGATTGATTCTTAGAACGCCAAGACATGGAACCATGCTTGGCTTGAGTAGCAGCTCAATAAATATTTTGAAAGCATGAATTTTTTTAAAGTTTTTTCATTACATTGAAATAAAATTAGTTTCTTATGTGCAGCAATCTTGGTCTGTCTTTGTCAAAATATTTCAGTTGGATTCTATGTTTTTTTCAGGTCTTGCTTTTATCTACAAGCTCTTCAAACAATGTCATACAGACATACATTTTTATGCTTTTCTAAAGCTAAATACATTTCTGATCAATTGTTCCTCATGTGACATTCGAGTCTTTTGGTACAATTCTTGAAATGCTACCTCTAGAACAGTATGTGGCATTATAGATATGGCTTAATAAGTGCAGGATATAATATGCTGTTGATCTTCATTTCCAAACATTTTATGAAAGCTACCTGAAATAAATTAATCTAGCTCTTGTCACTTCAAATAGAAGTGTGGAATACATTAGGACAAGTAACCCTGTGAAATTACTGTGAACTGAAAAAAACTTTGGCTTTAGTTGTAAATTTTAGGACATATTTAAATACAGCCTTTATATTTTCACTGTTGAGTTTTTGTTACATTGTTTTGGCCTGTTTTTATTTTTTTAAATTGTGATAAATAACACTTACCATAAAGTTAACTACTGTTTTTTCCTATTTATTTATTTATTTAAAAAGTTAACCATCTTGACAGTTTTTAAGTACACAGCTCAGTAGTAGAAGTGCATTCACGTTGTTGTGTGGCAAGTGTCCAGAACTCTTCCTCTTACAAAACTGAAGCTCTGTACCCAATAAACAACAGTTTTGCATTCCATCCTGGTAGCCACCATTCTGCCTTCTGTTTCCATGAATTTGACTACTTTACATACCTTGTATAAGTGGAATCATAGCCGTTTTGTGATAGGCTTATTTCACATAGCATCAGGTTTTTGTAGTTCATCTATGTTGTACTGTGTTGTTTTAAGACTGAATAATATTCCATTGTATGTTTTCATGTTTCTTTGAATTATAGTTTTATTGCTTAACATATTAGTCATCCCCATTAGTTTTTGAAATTACCTATAGATTTCATAAGCAATATTTTATTTTTTGGGGGGGAAGCAGAAGATTTCTTGAGCATCTTTCCTAAGCAGTGGGTTGTTATTTCTTTGTTCTGACCATAAACATTTGCTAATGACATTATTTTCACAAGTGCATGTCATTCTTTTGAATTCCTTTTTCATCACATATCCCTCCTTTTTTCTTGTATATGCAGGGAGAGAAAGGGGCAATGTGGTAGAGAGAGTGTGTATCACACCCTAGCTCTGGTTATGGTGCTTCCTAGCTTAGTAGCCATGGTCCTTAAATCGCCGTCTCTTATTTTCTCAACTATAAAAGATGATTATGCCTTGACGGTGGTTTCGATGCATGAGTAACATGTCTGCGCACAATGCCTTGTCCAGTTACGGGTTTTCATTATTTGAGATTATTAGAGAGCTGCTTCTGTATTTAGATGCCATCTTGTTTTCCTCATTAGAATGATTTTGCATCACATTGGCAGACTTGGGTGAGGTCAGCAGGGAGGATTTCCTTATTATTCCTCTTGAATTTTGTTTGTGTAAGAATTTCTAATTAAAAAGGCATTGTTTTCCCCCAGAACTTTAAAATTTTTATGTCTGAATTATGCCTTTCAGGGACATGTGAGAAATAACTGCCATTATCCAACTTGAAGCACACTCAGTTATCAAGATTTTTTAGGATTCTAAAGTTCCATAAACGTGCTTCAAAACTGCTTCATTAAAAATACCTGAACTTAAATATTCTGCACCCCTCTTTTGCTTCCTTAACCAGATTACAGCGAGGCAAGAAACAGCAGATCGAAAACGGCAGTGGGGCCGAGGACAACGGAGACAGCTCTCACTGCAGCAACGCATCCACCCACAGCAACCAGGAGGCGGGGCCCAGCAACAAGCGGACCAAGACGTCTGACGACTCGGGGCTGGAGCTGGACAACAGCAGCGCGGCGGTGGCCATCGACCCGGTGATGGATGGTGCCAGCGAGATCGAGCTCGTGTTCAGGCCCCATCCCACCCTCATGGAGAAGGATGACAGTGCGCAAACGAGGTAAGTGTGTGGGTTAGTCTTGGATGATCTGAGTTCAGAAAACTTAATTGGGAATTAAAAGGCAATTTTGTATGAGGAGAAAGGGCAATATTTGTCACCCCGCTGACTACCAGGCTTTATTTATATATTCTTGCTGCCTAGGTTGTTGATTTCGTCCTCACATGCTTGCCATCCACGCTTGCACATCTGAAAAGAAGCACCCTCCTCTGTAGAGGAGGAAAAAGATCATTTAAATTTCCTAACAATAATAGCGGGGTGCCAGTGGGCTCCAGAATTCATGCTGGTGAAGGTGGCGCCTCACTGCTGTGTCCCATCACATTCCCTGCCATCGAGTGCAGACAGGCATCAGATGTTTGTTCAGTGAGTGATATCGTTGATGAGTATACCGTGTGTTTTTAAAAAATATCCCAAGATAAGCATATTATGCTTAGTCTTAAACACCAGAAAATTGATGTGTTTTTAGTAAGAAATTGGTCATTTTCTTACTGCTATGGCCAGCAGATCATTGGGGTTGAGGGGATATGTCCTTTTCCCTCAGTATTGTGTATATTTCTGTTTGATTTTTGTCATTTTATATCATATTTTATGGATGCTCTTGTGGCCTGGGTAGACAGGTAGTCTACTTTCAATGATAAATTTTTAGATAATAGATGAATAAATTTCTGATACTATTTTGTCAGTGAGTGAGACATTTATATTTTATAGAAATGTATTAGTTTTATAACTTAAGTACATTTTCATCATTAATCTAGCAATTAAATTTCTAATGATTTATTTATCCAGATACATAAAGACTTCTGGTAATGCCACTGTTGATCACTTATCCAAGTATCTGGCTGTGAGGTTAGCTTTAGAAGAACTTCGAAGCAAAGGAGAATCGAATCAGATGAACCTTGATACAGCCAGTGAGAAGCAGTATACCATCTACATAGCAACTGCCAGTGGGCAGTTCACTGTGAGTATTTAAAATAATAGGCCCTGGAAACTCGGGGCGCATGGACCGACTGGGAGCGGCAGGTGATGGGGGGTGGCTAATGAAATGGTGCAGGGCGGGGCCCTGATACCCTGAGAGAGAGAGAACCCAGTAATTAACTTTTACATATCTTTTATGAATAATATAAATGGCAAGTAGTTAATTCTAAAGGTTTTAAGTGGAATTTTGTGTTTCCTCCATCTCACTATTACTGTGCTTTGAGCAGCTGTCATAATGCATTCTTTCTTCTTTTCTTTTAGGTATTAAATGGCTCTTTTTCTTTGGAATTGGTCAGTGAGAAATACTGGAAAGTGAACAAACCCATGGAACTTTATTATGCACCCACAAAGGAGCACAAATGAGCTTTTACTAAAACCAGTTCGGAGAATGAACTTTTTTATAGCCTATTTCTTTATTATTAAAGACGTATCATCATTACTTTTATGGACAGAATCTTGGATATGTTCAGTTTTCTTCCTGAGCCAGATTCGTTTACACTATTAGAATCTTTTCCCCTTAATTTAAGATTCCCTTTTTGGAAGGGACTGCAGTTATTCAGAACTTCTTTTTTTAAAAAAAATATATCTAAGTTCTGTGTCTTCACAAAGTGTGTTTCCATTTGGAGCACCCTTTGACCCAGGAATTTTTGGAGTTCTGTATTCTTAAGATTCAGTTGGCCATCTTTTCCTCTCCCTCAAAGTTTAGGCCTTACAGGATGTGAAATTGTATTTTGACTTTTTTTCTTGGAGTCTTGTATATTTATAGTTTTCTATATAAGCTGTAGTATCTTCATGAAGACAAGACTCAAATTTACTGTGCTTAAAAGTCCATTCTCATAGGATTTTCATGGTATTTTCTTCCATAATATCTCATTCTTTCTTTTAAAAAAAGGTTCTTTATGAAGGTAGTGACCATTGTCATGCAGTATTATTTTTTCCCATCCCCTCCCCGCTCTAATTTTGGAATTTCTGATCCTGGGAAAGAGAATCAAACAAAATCTCAAGTTCAATAAGGACTTGGTTCATTTACAGATTTTACTGAAGAAATATTATATTGGTCTTACGTAGTCTTCAAGTATATATTTAAAAGAGTCTTTCTTTGTATTAGTTCTCCTGTCACTTCAGTTCTTATATTATGTATGTTTGATGATTTTTTTTCTATTAAAATACCAGAGATATGGAGATATTTTGCACTTTAGCTTTGATGAAAAGTACAAGATATGTTCAGAGCGTCCGCAGTTCTTTTATGTTGGTAGCTGTGTGATTTAAGGGTAACATGGCTCATGGAACGAACAATGGGGGGAAAATGTTTGCTTCTGTTGGAAAAGTGTTTTGTATTTTGGGTTGCCATATATCAGTTTATATATTTGGTGCTCTGCTAATTACACTCCAGAGAAGCAAGTTAATGGAGCTTGAGACCCGCCTTGATAATGTAGTAGGAGATAATTCCGTAGAAGAATGTCAGCCAATAGGGTAAAAGTCGCTCTGTTGTTCTTCATTTAGTTTTATGTTGAGGGACGGTGAGTGAGCAGCATTGGGACCCAGAAGGCTTTGTGCTGGCAGGTCGGAAACAAGATGGGCTTGTTTGTTATATTTCATCTCTGTTCTAATTTCAGGTGTGTTTGCAAGTTTATATTGTCACAGTCCTTACAAAGACATGTTCACATTGAGAAATTAACCCCAAGGGGTTTTGCCAGGGGTACTAGCCCTCCAAACCACTGAAACAAAAGCCTGGCCAGTCGCTGGAGCTGTCTGTCATGTTTGACAGGTTGGGGCCACCTTGCTGTTTGACATCTTTGGTCCCATGTGAAAACTTCAAAAGCTCATTCAGTTCAGTTTTTTACTGTTTTATTGAAAATACTTAAAATCTGTTTTTACAGTTGTTTTTGGTAATCTGTGCCATGAAATTTGAAAACCACCAAAAAGCAATGGAATTTTGTATTCACTTTTTTCTGGTGTAATGTTACATTGTATAGACTATTATTGCATGTCCACTCAATATAACTCTGGTTTTGCGATATAACTATTTAGATTTTATTGGTGACATTAGAATAGTTGCTGCATTAAATAACTGAATTCCCATTGTGATTATTAACTGAAATTTTGTCTTTAAGCAGAAAGTTACTTGTGAATATAAGCTCTGTGCTTTGAGACTGTGTGTGTCTAATCTGTCGTGATGGGAGGCTGTGAACTCCGCGTCACTGTGAATTCATTGGGTGTGTGGTCTTTGGCAGGATATAGCAGTAGACACTCCATAGATATCACAGCTATTTGGTAGTGCATTGAGTGCAGTGTTGTGTGTGTGTGTGTGTGTGTGTGTGTGTGTGCGCGTGCGTGCTCACGTGTGTGTGTTTTCGGGGTGGGCACTGCTTATCATCACTACCAACCAAGACTTTTATAGAGTATTATCACCTAAACACATTCTGTAACTGCCATCTCAGCTGAGGAGGAAAAAGCTCACCAAATGTGGTGAGGGCCATTTAAAAATTTACAAGACTTTAAAATCTATATAACCAAATTTACCATTGTAATCGTTAGTAAATGTTCAGAGGCATTAAGTACATTCATGATACTGTGTGACCATCGCCATTTGCTGAACTTCTTTTATCATTCCAGGCAAGTCCTGTACTCCCTAACTTCCCATTTCCTCCCCAGCTCCAGCCCCTGGTAATCTGTGTTTTGCTTTTTCTCTTTGAATTTGACTATTTTAGTCACCTTATATAAGTGGAATCATACCATATTTGTTCTTTGTGTCTGTTTTGATATATTTTCAGGTGTCATTCACATTGTAACATGTATCAGAATTTCATTCCTTTTTATAGCTGAATAATATTCCATTGTATGTATATGCACATTTTGTTTATCTGTTGATGGATGCTTAGGTTGATGGCCTCTTTTGTTATTGTGAATAATGCTTCTGTGAACATTTTGTATACGTATCTGTTTGAGTCTCTGCTTTAAATTCTTTTGGGTATACAGCTAGGAGTGTAGCTGCTGGATTGCGTGCTTCTGTATTTAATTTAAGGAACCCCAAACTGTTTTCCAGAGTGGCCACACCATTTTGCGTTTCCGCCAGCAAAGTACAAGGATTCCAGTTTCTCCACATCCTCACCCACACTTGGTTTTGTTTTTGAAAACTGGCCTAATGGGCGTAAAGTGTTATGTTATTGTGGTGTGATTCAACTTTCCTTAATGGCTTGTGATGCTCAGCATCTTTCATGTGTTTATTGGCCATTTGTGTATCTTCTGTGGAGAAATACCTGTTCAAGTCTTCGGCCTATTTTTAGTAGTTTTATTTTTGTTGTTGTTGTAGGAGTTCTTTATATATTTTGAATAGCAGTCCATTATAATCAGATACTTAATTGCAAATAGGCTCTCTTTTTTGTGTCCTTTCTCTTGATAGTGTCCTTTGGTGGACAAAAATCTTAAATTTTTGAAGAAGTTTTTAAATTCTTGAAGTCCCAATTTTCTGTTTTTGTTGTTGCCTTTACTTTTGGGGCCATATCCGAGAAGGCATTGCCAAATTGTGTGTTGTGAAGGTTTTCTAAGAGTTTTACAGTTTTAGCTCTTACAGTTAGGTTTTTGATCCATTTTGAGTTTTGTATATGGTGAAGGGTAAGGATTCAAGTTTGTTTGCGTTTGGGTATCCAGTTTTCCCAGCAAAATTTGTTGAAAAAACTGCCCTTCATTTAGTTGTCTTGGCAGCCTTATTGAGAAGTTAATTGACTATATACGTAAGGGTTTATTTCTGGGCTCTGGACTCCATTGGTCTATGTAGCTCTCCTTTTGCCAGCACCATACTGTTTTTATTTCTGTAGCTTCGCAATAGTTTTACGTATTTTAAATCCTCCGAACCCTGTGAGGAAGACTGTTTCCCTTGTACATTTGAGAAAACTGAGGCTCAGGATTCTGACTTGGACAATTAAATACGGAATAATTGAAATGCCAGATGAGAAAAGGAGCCTTTTTAAAAATCCCCATGACATTTCTACTTAGAAATATTTGCTTTTTTAAATCTTAAAAACATAAGAAAAAGGTATTAATTAGTATGCAGGTGTTGTAACTGTAAAAATGGCTTCCTTGAAATGTTAATGTTATTAAGGAAATTGTAGCAACCTGCTCTCCCATAGAAACAATGAGAACTGTAAAAGTTGTCAAAATAAACTTTTTAAGAACTCTAAAAATTAACTAAAGGCTTCTAACAATCTAGAAAGCATTTATTCAGTAAAAATGAACAAGTTTTGTAGCATTTTAAATTTCCCAGTTCCAGGGTAAACTTGAAAATGAATAGCCGTGTAACTATACCAGCTGTGAAAACCAGCTCTTTAGTAGCCTGGGAAGGGACTTCAAGCTCCCCCAAAAGCCCTCCCGCGGGGAATTGTCGTGGTTTGACCTGTTTGGTTCCTCGCTGAAGAGCTGTGTTCTCAGAGCCCGTCTTTATCTGACCTGACCTCCCCCACTGTCTGCAAACAGCTCCCCACCTTCAGCCTGTTTGTCAGAAACAGCTGCAGTTGTTTAATGCAGCAGCTGCTTTTAGGTAGTGATGCCATTTGGTGCTAAAATGAGGCTGACCAAAACACGAAAGGGAAAGCTGAGGGAATGACACATGTGTAAGAGGGTTTGGAAAAGCTCCAAGATACTCCTGGGGATCGAGCGATAAATAGGCCTCAGGCATGTGCAAGGCCGTGCGCATGCCCGAGGTAAAGGTAGACCCGAAGGCACCACGACTGAGCAGGGGTAGAACTTGAGGCTCTGCCAGCAGGAAGTGGATGCGAAGGCAGAATTGTGAACTTCACGTTGGAGTGTTGAAGGCAGATCCCAAAACATTCACAGCACTTGACAGCTCGAGAGTTGTTTCAGGCACTTTGGGAATTCTATGTCCAACCATTACTTGGCCTTTAAGCTAACAAAATAGAATTAAGTAGCTGTTCGCAGCCAAGAAATTAGTAAGACTTTACAGGACTACTGTTTTACTAATTCTGTAAGACTTCACAGAATTAGTCCAAGAAGGTCACTAAACAAGGAGCAAACAACAAATCCCGAGGATGTGAAGGGACTCTTTTATCCTGAGTTGCCACATTATATATATTGTGTTTAGTTTTCAACAAAAATTTACCAGACATGCAAAGAAACAGGAAAGTGTGAGGAAGCCTAGATGTTTACTTAATTAGATAAAAACTGTAAATCACCTTTTAAAAAACATTCAAAGAGTTAAAATCATTTTTTAAAAAACTAATTTGAGAACAATCACCAAATAGAGAATAACAAGAGATAGAAATTATAATAATAAATAGAAATACTGGTTCAGAAAAATAAAATAAAGAAAATCCTGTAGAGGGGGGAATAGCAGCTTTGAACTGGTAGAAGTATTTAACAAACTTGAACACAGTAAAAATAATTTATTATTTTAAATTAATAGGCCAGTTGAAAGTGTCCTACCAGAAAAACAGGAATGAAGGGAAAAACCCTGCAGAGACCTGTGGGGCACCATCAAGTGTATTAACATGCATAATGGGAACCACTGAAGGGAAGGAGGCAAATGGTCACAAAGTGTACTTGGAGTAATTGCCCCAGATTCCAAAATTTGGTGTAAAACAATCTACACCCAAGAAACTCAACAAATGCAAAATAACAGAGAAACTCTTGGAAAGAGCAGAAGAAAGCGACTCATGGAATATGAGGGATCTTTGATGAGGTTGACAGCTCGCTTCATGAGAAGTCACGGGGGCCAGGAGGTAATGAAGGACATCCAGAGTGCTGAAGGGAAAAGTCGGTGAACCAAAAATTCTATGTGAAGCAAATTATTTCTCAAAAATGAAAGATGCTGACGTTTCTACTTAAAAACAATGAATTTGTCACTAGCATACCTGACCTACAAGAAATACTAGAGGGAGTCCTTTAGGCAGAAATGAAAGGACATGCAAATCGATACGAAGAAATAAGTAGCACTAGTCAAGTTAACAGGTATAAAAAATGGTATAACTATTGGTATTAGCTTGGGCTTCTATAGTACCATAGATTAGGTGGCTTGAATAGCAGACACTTATTTTTCATAGTTCTGGAGGTGGGAAGTTCAAGGTCAAAGTTTGAGCAGATTTGGTTCCTGGTGAGGGCTCTTTTCCTGGCAGAGAGGAAGAAAGATATGATTTCTCTTTTCACAAGAACAGATACCACCATGGGGCCTGGTCCTCACAACTGCTTATTTCAAACTACCCCCCCCCCCCAATAAGCTCAACCTTCAAATACCACATTAGGGGTCAAGGCTCCAACATAGTGGATTTGCCGGAAATACAAGCATTCAGTCCGTAATAGTACTTTTGTTTGTAAGTCTTCTAATTTAAATGGAAACTGCATGAAGTAGTAATGAAACTGTTGAGTGGCTTATATATAAAGATACAACTTGTTATGGCGATAGTATAAAAGGATGGCAAGGAACTAATTGGAGCAAATGTTTTGCAGTCTTCAAATTAGGTTGGTAGTAATCTGATATAAATTATTGTAAATTAGTAAATTGTCATCCCTAGCATAACCACTAAAAGTGTAACTCCAGGAAACAGTAAAAGAAACAAGAGAATTAAAATGGCATATGAAAAAATAACATGTAACACAAAGGAAAAGGTATAATGGAGTAGAGAAACAAGGCATAGGAGAAAACAGCAATCCTGCAGATACAAATCTGGTTACCATTAATTACATGAAATGTTAATGGATTAAAGACTCAAATAAAAGATACTGGCAGAAAGATGCAGCTGTATATTGTTCATAAGAAACATACTTTCAAAGAAACAGAAGTAAGTGGGTGGGGGGAAAATACAAACAGTAAGCAAGTGACACACAAACGTATGTGAAGATGGTGTACCCTTGGCCAAGTGTCTTAGTTTCTTAACTCCGTTAGTACTTTGTTCTCTAAGGTGGAGGGGTTGATGTCTGTAGTCTTTTCCATCTCTAAAACATGAATACTTCAGCTTTATAGGATTGGGTACACTTAAGATAGTAGATTCTTACCAAATGCATTGAGATTTTCAAGTTGTAACTGATTACTGAGAGATCTAGAGTTTTCATCTACCCAGAGGGTTGTAGTTTGCAATGATTTTGCTATCAATCAAAAACTAAGTCCTGGGAAAATCGTGGCCATGGGAATGAAGCTGGAAAAGGTAGTGCTTTCTGCATATGCACAGATCATTGAGCACTAAGTGTACGGGTTAAGAGGGCCCAGTTATGGAAAATGGCCAGCAGGCCGGGGATTAACTGATTTTTTGTAATACTTGTTTCAGAAGTTGCTGTGGCACTGCCTGTGGCCTGTTTATAATTAAATGTTTCTGTGTGTGTCTATGAGCACTGGAGTCTGTCTGCCTGGAACTGGATCCTGTCTCCTCCACTGGATGATTTTAGAGCAGCATTGGATAAATTAATCTCATTTAGATTTACTATAGATTATACGATATAATCTATGTAAAGATAATACTGTAGAGCTAAATCCTGTAAATATAAGTTCTTCACTTCCTAGGAAATGTTTTTACTTGGCAAGTTTTATTCTTTGGTCTGTGTGATCTCAAATTCTCTTCAGTCCACTTCAACTGCAGAAACTAGGTGGAATTAGTTTGCAGTTGGGGAATAATGTTCACAATTTACTCATATTGTAAAGTTGATAGTGGTGTCACCTCTGTGCTCTGCTCCCCCACACTGTGGAAGGATTCTTGGTCTAGAGGTGGCATTGGTTCTTGCAGAGTGGGGAAAGGGTGGCAGCAGAGAAAGGGATCAGATGGCCAAGGGTGGTAAGACATTGTAGACAAATGCAGACGTTGGCTTTCTTTTTATAGATGCTTAGCCTTTGTAACCTCTTCCTGGTCTTTGTGAATTCCCTTCCCTAATGAGGGAGAGTTACCACTCACGGTATGGAGACTAAAACTGAGATGTTCACTTGTCCAGCCTCCCTATAGTTTTAAGGTTGAGGTAGCTGGCAGGGAAAGTGTGATCCTGTAAATTGGCTGAGTTTCTTATCTTTCTGGGTTTCTTAGATACTGCTCAGGAGCATGGCATTCAAAGTGGAGTAAGTTTTGGGGAGATTTGGTTCAGTCAGCATCCTAAACCCCTAACTGCCCCTGCCTCACTTAAAACGGAGGAAACTCCTTTGGTGGTCACTGCTTTGGTGCACAACCCCTTCAGGGAGCTAGTTACCTTGCAAAAGCAGCCCACGTGCTTTATCCCTACCATCCTTCCTTGTCTTCAGGACATAAAGTCAGGTCGCAGCATGTTCTGGGGACAGAGTGCCTTTTTTGATCCCGTATGATCTGTGGATTATATATTGAAGAAACATGATTTTAAATTGGGTCCGATTGTCTATCCTCATACCAGAGAGTTGGTCTCTAATTGGACTTGTGAGCTGGAACACCTGGGCCTGCTGCTGGTCACTTGGCTGAGGTTTGGACTCAGCAGTGCCTCCTCTGAGTTGGAGGTGAGTTGCAAAAAATGCCTTGAAACTACATGAAGAAAGGAAATCAAAGACTTAGTGGGGGCGTTGGAGGGGACTCAATTACGTGTGGTCTGCATACCCACCCCGTGGAAGAGCCTGGTGGACTGTGGTGTCTGAGTCATTGGGAAGTACCTTGGGGGGCTGAGTAGCACTTCGAAAAGCTTTGTGCTGGTGTCTTGTGGGACCACTGGGCCCTGGCTGACTCATCATGTGACCCATCCTGGGATCAAGGCAGGCCTGTGGGATCAACATAACTGGAAGTTATAGGGCTGACTAGAGCCACTGGCTCTCAAGGGTCAGGATCCCTTGTCTGCCTCCAGGCCTGATTCCATTCACTTCCCAGAGCCCTTTGAGAAGGGACCCCACCCTTGCACCACATGTCTGTGTTCTCTGTGCCCCTCTTGGCCCTCTGCGGGGTAACCTGGGCTGTTCACCTGAGCAGCTATTTCCCAATGAGGAGAGGAATTCCCTGACTTGGAAATCACTGAACTGATGTTAGTCTGATTTCTGCAAACCAGGATGGCAGGTGATAAAGGGAGTTTTAACCCGGTGCACCTCAGTGGCCCCCAAACCGTCCGTGGTTACTCCTCACATTCCTGAATGTGGTTGGAGTGTGAACATGAGAACTAGCAAGGTCAACGCACTGCTTCCTGACGAGTGAGAACTGGTTTCTCATGCTTCCCAAATTTTAGCAGAGGGATACAACTGATTTCATGTTAAAAATTACAGTTATGCAAACAAGGTACAATGTAGAATTAGGTGGAATTTTATTTTTATTTTTTAAGAGATTTTATTCATTTTTAGAGGGGAAAGGAAGAAGAGAAATAATCAGTATGTGAGAGAAATATGATCAGCTACCTTCACACGCCCCCTGCTGGGGACCTGGCCCATAACCCAGGCATGTGTCCTGACTGGGAATCAAACTAAAGACTTTAAACCTTTTCGTTTGTAGACCGGCACACCAGCGAGGGCGAATCAGGCAGAATTTTAAAAGTATTTCCTCGTTAGTTTGTTATAGTACCTTAACAGTTCCAAACTTTCTTCAGAAAATCTGTACGTATGTAGTTAGTTCAGATAAACATTTTAAGTAACTTACATATTTTATATCAAATTAGGTTCCCGGCATAAAACTAAACATCATTGATCAAGATATGTCATGCCAATAAGCATTTAGCAAAATTTGACACTGATATTCAACATATATTAAGTCAGATGGTCCAAGTACTGATTTGCCTTTGGATTTATAGTAATTTTAACTATACAAACAAAAAAAGTAACTAACTTGCTTTTGTGCTCATTTGTGAGTTTAATTGGCAAGACTTAGTTTATTATGGTCATAAAAGAAGTGAACTTGCACTTCACATACTCTTTAAATTTTATAAAATGATTCCATTAAGTGAAGGAAAAAAATTCCTTCTAGGACTATATTGTAATGAGATTTTATTTCTCCTAAATTAGTAATCCGTGTGACGGCAGTGGCCCTCCCTGGACTCCTGTGTGTGCTGCTGGGTGCTCACTTCCTAGGTAACGCATGTAAAACCTTCATTATGACCCCCCCCCTTCAGCTCCCACGCTTAGTTGTGAAGTTACTTCCTCTAACAAATACTTTGGGGTAAATATAGATTAAATCCTTGAGACAGAAATCTAAGCTTTATACTAAATCCTTTCACTGAAACATACTCAAATGAAGCAAGAACAATATTTATTGATGAAAACACGATTTTTGTTTCAACTAATTTTCATAGTTATGTTACTCTGGGCTACTTACACAAAAAATTAACACATAAACACTCCCCCCCACCAAGAAGAACCCCTCATTAAAATAAGACCCACCCCCAAAACAAAAAAGTTTTCCTAAGTTTATAAGGTGGCAACTTTTAACATCCAAGGTAGCACAACTGAGTGAGTGAATATTGTATGTGCGTTAGCTGAGGCACCTGAGATCACCCAACTTGAATCTCCTTGAGAAGTTCAGTGCTTGTGCACAATTATTAATTAGAACCATGTGTCAGTTTACTTTGACAAAATCTTAACTCTGAAGTTTAGTCATGTAGACTTTAAACATTAGAAAAATGTCTATCTCAGGCAAGTATCAAATTTCTGAAAAGCTAGAAATTAAAAGGTCAGTGTGGGGAGAAGTATGGTTTCTTAAAATCAGGAATGTATTTTAACTTTGTGAGTGTGAAGTACGTTTAGTGACCTCAAAGGACATTGTTCTTCCTATTCAGCATCAATTTAAGCCAAGATGTCATCATGAATGGTAAGGAATGGCTTCCATGACATACGTAAAATTCCAAACACGTTGCATGTGAAAATTTTCTTAGTTGTTATACAGGGTGATCTCAGTCATAACCTTGGCTTCATAGGAAATGTTTTCATTATGATTTTGTTTTCTCTAAAATAAGAAAATGTTGGAAAGTATAGCTCCCAAACCAGTTAAGTAGAAACTGCTAATTTTCTGAGTGAAAACAGCACATTTTTATTTTATTTTTACACCACTGACTTGGAAGAATAAAAAAAGAACTACAGGTGGTATAGAGAACTCTTAGGCCAGCTACACAGACATCTGGGAATAACGCCTGTCTACGTTCACCATCTTCTACAGCTGCTTGCTTCTGCTTTGTCATTCACTGCCGTCTCCACCCTGTCAGCTACCGCATCTTCTGGTGCTGACTGGACATGGCCCTCTGACTGTCCTCCAGTGTAGGTGGGGGTGCTGTACTTTAAAAGGATGGACTTAAACTGCATCAAAGGTGCATCTGTACGAACACCCATGGGGTCAAAATGAGTTCGGCTTACTCGAAAGCCTGCTTGAGAAAGATAGCACAGAAACTTTTTTAACCTGCAGCAAGGAAAGAAAAAAGAATGTGGTATTTTTACTTATATCACAATCATTAAAATATAAAATTCACACGTTGCCATTCACTGGCTAGCTTACTTGGGCATGTTCATCCCTTTAATGCTGTGTCTGTGGATGTTGTAATAAAAGGGAGGATGTTCAGTACTGACGTCAGTCTTTTGCTTCTTGGCTAAACTGGTGACTGTTTCACTACCTTTTCTTTTTCCTGAAACACAAACACGCACACAAAGTTAGCATTCTCTTAAAAATTACAAACCAAGTTCTTTTATAACTACATGTCATAAACTTGACATTTAGACTACAAGTCTAAACTTGACACACGATTTCAACCTATCCAATCTTAATTCCTAGAGAATTAGTAAGAATAAGATACTCATTTTCACTATCCCTTACTGATGTAATTTTAGTATATAACTGTTTGCTGAGTCAGAATTTAATTTTCTGCCTTCTTCAATCTTAAGTCTCAACTCTAGTTTCACCTCCTGTGGAAAGCTACGAATTCCAGGCCAGTCACCTCACAGGCGTCACTGCTGTCGATGCTACGTGCTACTCCGTCCAATTAAGTTCTGCCACTTTTTCTTTTACTGTGGGATGTATGAGGCCTTTTGTGTGCGTGAATCTCTTCCCAGATTCTATTGTGAATTTCTGGGGATAATGTCCTTCCATTTGTGTAGCTGCCCTCTACTGAAGCCGATGCTCGATAAATAGAAGGTCTTCAATGGTCACAAAACCCGGCCAAGGTTCCACAACACAAAGAAGAAAATTACTGTGAAGTCTAATGCTTATTTCAGTCTGCCATACTGCCTTTTTCTTACCTCTGACAGAGAAATTAAGTGGAATAAATGGTTTTAAAGTGATTTGAATGTTAGCACATTAGCTGAAGATGCCAAACGGACATGACTATTAGAGCACACAGCAGTCATTAAGCCACATGCTGTTAACAGGAGTTGAAGTTCTCTTGTTTTTGAAGAGCAACACTAAAATGAGCAACTAACACAAGACTACAGTTTGTAATTATAATCCTCTGCTCTTTCAACCTTAACACTATTTTCTTCCTTTTACCTGTATTCAACACACATTAGAATCTAAAGTTGTCTTTTAAAAAGCAAAACAAAACCAGACATTAAGGCACTGACATTATAAATCTTAACAGCCTTTTAATATGAATTTGCAATGCCTAAACACAACCACATTTTAAAGTACGCGTACATCCCAAACTGTAAGAAAGGCCATATACTAAATTCTTATGGCTACAGAATAGGTCTTCTGGTTAATCAATGGAATTGCTATATATTATATATTGATGAGAAAGTTTAAAAGAAGAATAAGATTTAACTCAAACAGAATTTGATCTTAAAGTTCTTTCAAAGGGATTTTCATATAGGAGAAATGTGAACAGGGTACATGTAAACAGAAATTCTGAACTGCACATTCTAGGTAATCATGACTTACTATAGTTACGTGGTCAGTATAATGATAAAAATGAACTTTGAAGTAGGCTATCAAAGAAATTCCTTTTTACTGTCTTGCTGTCTGCCTTTCTGCACCGATACATGCATGTGTACACACACGTACCCATACGTACCTTGTGCAATGTAACTATCTGTTGTGGTGTCATCTGTGGTTTTAGCAAATACACCACATTCTTCTAAAATAAAAAAAAAATATTTTGTAGAATGCTATTAACAATTCAGAGTTTAAATAAAAGCTTACTAAATTACATCCATAGGACTTTTATGAATATATGTTAGATTCTATGGCAAAACAGGGCAAGAATTACATGTTTAACTCTATAACTGCTGCTGCTTCTAATGACTTACGAGAAATGCTAGGATGTCTAGTAGGCTCACCCTTAGGTTAATGGCCAGAAAAAAAACTATGAGACGGGGGGGAGGGGGCGGAACCCTTAGTTTTAATGAGTGTTAAGTGTAAATCCTAGTTTCTCTGTCTCAATGGATATTATCAAAAATTTTGGCCACTCTCAGAATTCCCCAAGATTTCTTTTTCAAGAAAGCAGATACAGGGTAATAAATCCACAACCAACTTTTAGTACTTTTAATCTACTAAAATTTAAAAATATATATATTTTAAGTTAATAAAATCATTATTTCAGGCCCTGAATATAAACCTGAAGAAAACTATGCAATTAAAAATAAAAGTTAGCCAAATTATGATCAGACTCATTAGAGGGGATTTAAAGCAGAACACTCATACTGCCTTTGATTAAAACATCAAGTAAGGTAAAAATATTTTGGTAATCCATCTGTAAGGTAGTAAACTGATTTTCAAATCAGTTACCTTGTTTGTTGGGGTTTGAAGGTGAATGAACTGAAAACTGACTCTGAGGGTTGCACTCCGACTCAAAGATTAACGTTTTTACTAGGGGTTGAATGTCGTCTAAACCATGGTGAAGAGACTCCACTAGCATTCTTTTTAGAAATCCAGTATTGAAGAGGGAACTTGACCTAAAAAGCGAAACAAAACAAACAAAAAACCCCAAGAAAATACAGAGAATTGGGTTGGAGAGACATGTTCATTGTTGTAAAAATGTTTCCATAATTTAACCACAACTAAGATATATAGTTAATTATACGGTAAAGTACTGAAATTAAAAAATTTATGATTTAATTAAAAATTGTTTATTTCCCCATTCCTTTTTATCCCATCAGTTCTCTCAACTAGTGAGATTAGTCAAGGAAATTCCATTCACAGTTAAATCAAGAGTTCACCGAACCCTCACCAGATGTAGAGCCTTGGTTACACTGCGGTGTGGAGGATACACCACGTAAAAAATACAATGTTCACCCTGTAAAAGCCTGGAAATGTAGATGGGGGCATAATGTGTAGGTTTTTACAGTGCATGTTCCTGTCAATGAGAGTAAATCTTGCCAGTTCCATGTGTTTATGGTAAAATAGATGAGAATGGCCCAGGGGTGACTGGCTCACCTCCCATTTAATTTGAGAATCATAGTGTAATGTGCAGAATATGAAATTCCATGTCACATAAACCTGGATTCCCATCCTGGCTTCCACCACTTACTAGCTGTGTAATCTTGAATAATTACTGCTTTTGAGTCTCATTTCCTTCATCATAAAATGGAACATAAAACCTCTCAAACTTGTGGGAATTCAATGAGGTGGCAGGCATAAAATCTCCAGAACAAAGAATATCCTTAATGAATGGTAGCAATTATCAGGGTTATTAGCAAATGCATGTAAAAAGATATATGACTTTAAGTGTCAAATGAGTGATCAATGTAATACTAAGAGGGAATTTAGAAATAATTGGGGTTGAAGCACTAGGGAGACTTTGCATTAGAGGTCAGGAAAGGGGAGGAGAATCAGGATGACAGTAGAGAGATGACTATGGCTTTGAGCGAGGAAATCCTAAGGCCTGACTCCCAGGACTTAGAACTCAGTCCTGGGAGTGAGAAAACCTGAGTTCTGGCTCTGCCTGAGCTGCTATGTTTTAGAGGTCAGTTTTAGCCAGCACTTAATAATTAATAATGCTGTGTCCTAATTTTCTCATTGGTAAAATGATGGGGTTGGGCTAGAAGATCTTCCTTCTGGATCCAGCAGTCTGTTATGAGTAATTCATTTCTCCAGTTCTTTTTGTTTTAATTTTTTAAATTGGTTTTAGAGAGAGAAACATTCATTTGTTGTTCCCTTTATTTATGCATTCATGGGTTGATTCTTGTACGTGCCCCCACTGGGGATGGAACGTGCAACCTTGGCGTATTGGACGATGCTCCAACCAACTGAACTACCTGGCCAGGGCTCACTGCCCTAGTTCTGAGGTCACTGAGTAGGATTAACAGGTAGCAGATGATACAGGTAAGAGAAGCAGTATCAGCAGAAGATAAGGCTGGCTAGATCGTTCTCAATCTAAGGGTATTAACATAGGATAAAGATGGGTGGTGAACACTATGTAATGTACAGATGATGTATTATAGAGCTGCACACATAAAACCTATGTAATTTTATTAACCAATGTCATTCCAATAAATTCAATTAAAATAAAAAATAAAATTAAGTAGATTAAAAAAACATGGGATAAAGATATTAAAATGGGCATCAGCACAGTTTTACCATTTTGGTTAATTTTTAGGTTTAGTAGATAGCTACACCTTGATCTTGTAAATGAATGAGGTAGAAATCTGCAATGATTCTTGTCACAATGTCATGAATCTCTAGTTATCAATGATGCAAAGCACACATACATTAAAAATTTGCAGTTGAGGCCCAAATAAACAACCTTTCCCTAAAACAAGAGAGACTCATATGCCTTTCTTAAAATGAATTCCTCAAAGACCTTTCATATTAGTTGACTCTTCTATAAAGTTATTGTGATCACTTTATAACCACACCCTAGAGTTCTACAATCATCAAAAAAAAAAAGGCTCATTGTTAGTACTCAGAAATGAATGAGCAAGTCTGGATCCCCCAGGCTTCTCTAATTCCACTGCCTCTTAGCACTGCCCACAAATGGGGGAAGAGTGGTATAGAAAACTCTGAGAACAGCGAACACCCAAGGTTCATAGAAGGATAAGAGTCATAATTATTTGCCTCGACTTAAAAAAAAGTTCAATAAAAATTTGTTTAATTATTTTTATTTTTTAGAGAGAGGGATGGAGGGAAGGAAGGAGGGATGAAAGGTGGGGAGGGAGGAAGGAAGGTGGGGGGAGGAGGGAGAAAGAGAGATTTGTTGTTCCATTATTTGTGCCTTCATTAACTCTAGTATGTGTCCTGACCTGGGATCACATGGCAGCACAGGCCTATTAGGAAGACACCGACACTAACCAAGTGAGCCATCATCTGGCCAGGGCCAGAATTTGCTTGTCTTTTACCATACATAATCAAAAGTCAGCAACCATACCAATACATAAATCAATTGTGAATATACTGTTATGCTTTGGCACACATACCATAGAGGTCCAAGTTCTATTGCTGTCTTTCCAGGCATGCTTCCGTGACAGTTACAGGGTAGCTGTCTATACGGGTTTTCTGTGAAAAGAGAGAGAAAAATCAAAGTAGGCATGACAGTGTATGCAGTAGTAATTGGTATGTTAATAATTTGCAGCTTCTGTATATTGAGAATCTACTATGTGCCAGGTATTATGCTAAGTATTTTTGTAAAAATCTCAATTATACAGATCAGAGGATTAAAGCTGAAGAGAGATTATAGATATCCATGTCAAACAGCTTATTAGAGGCCTTTTACTAACAGTTACTACACAAATTATTTAAGTAGGAGAAAGTCTTCCAAAGTCCACACATACCCATATTAAAATCAACTGATTTGGGGTATAATTTACATACATTAAGATGTATACATTTTATGTGAAAAGATTGATGAATTTTGACAAATCTTTATGCACATTTAACTGCCATACCATCAAAATATACTGCTCATATATTAACTCTTCTGCAATTGGGAAGAAAACAGATTACTGTTTCCTAGACCTGATTCATAATCAGTCCCAAAATCGTAGGCTGGAAGACTCATTCAGTGTAAAGAGCAATGAGGCCTGACAGAATTAAAGAAACTAGGGATGTACTTAGTTCCCAAAATGGGACAATACTTTAGCATGAACTTTTTCAGTTGACTTAAGGTCCAGAATAGTCATTTTAAATCAGACTCGGTCTCCCAATTAATTTCCCCCTGGCTATCCCTGGGTGGATCAGTTATCCCATATTGTCGTCCAGTGTATAAAGTGTACTTTTGCCCAAATGTCTGAGGGAAAAATAGGATGTGCATTACATGTGGGTATAATGATTACATACCATGGGTATAATCATCCCATGTACAATGTGCACAAAAACATGGGTGCACATTATATGCAGCAAAATACAGTACTCTCGGAAGGGCCAGATCTGGTCAGTCAGTCCCAGGTATATCCTGGGCTGTGGAGGTAGGGACATAGGTCTACAGCTGCTTGCTATCCATCAGCATTATTCAATGCAATTAAATGGCATAATACACAGTGTGAGAACTTATTTTATTTAATTTATATATTTTTAAGATTATTTTATCTTAAGAGGGGAAGGGAAGGAGAGAGGCAGAGAAATATCAATGTGTGGTTGCCTCTCATGCATCCCTTGCCGGGAACTGGCCTGCAACCCAGGCATGTGCCCTGACTGGGAATCAAACCGCGATCCTTTGGTTCACAGGCCCGCACTCAATCCACTGAGTTACACCAGCCAGGGTGAGACCACCTGATTTTAGATTTACTTAAAAGGTCTCTGTCACTGTTTTCTCTAGGTCTACTTTTCAGTATTATTTAACTGTAAGCCTTAAGGGTTATCATTGATTAGCTTTGTTGAGAACTATGTCCTCAAACATTTTATGAATATTCGAGAAGACTTCCCTAGAACCATTAAATAAGTTACAAATATTACAGGCAGAATTACCCAAATGAGGGCGATTCACATGGACAGTCTGTCAGTTACACCCACTTACCACAGGCAGGCAGCACACACATGAATTTGTATTGTTTCTTGATGTACTATGCAAAACGCTCCCACCCCCCTAACCTGTCTTTCCTCAAGCCCCTTGCCTAGGGTGTCTTGGGGCTAGGTCAGCATCAGCAGATTCCGTCTCTGAGAGGTCAGGGGAACCATTTCAAGTTAACAGCAAAATATGAAAGGACAAAAAAAGAAAACTAGTATTTCCATGTCACTGGTGTATGGACTATAAAGGCAATTTCAGATGAGGAATTAAAAAATGTTTTGAGACTTCTATTTAAATGCAATGACTTGAATGTGCACTTTATCTCTGCTATCTTTTAAAGCATGATTAAAATGAGAGCGATGGAATACAACTCAAACTCCAATGATAAATAAAATGAAAGAGGAGGTAAAAAAAAAGATGAGAAATGCCAATAAAATTTTAGAAGTGGGATTCAGATACACAAGGGGTAACTGACTTCTCAGACTACGGAGAGCTGAAGGCTGGGCCTGGAATGTGCAGACAGCCTGCTGTCACAAACGCAAGCGCACTGGTGGTGCGGGACCCTGGAAAGGCTGCGTGCTGAATACAGTGACTGTCTCTGAGGAGCGGTTAGAGGCTGGTACTGGGAAAAGGAGGTTTGGGTAAAAAATTATAAGGAGTTCCTGTCTAAAACCTACAGGCAGGCATCTGTGTCTTCCCCATCTCAAGAGATGTTAGTTTTGGGTGAAGCTGAACCACTGAGGACATAGAACCAGGGGCATTAGTTGAGGATGAGGAGATACCAGAGAAGAGGGATTAAGTAAACAAGTGGATGATGGTCAGACCTTCCAGTCTCCTTCACCAGTATGGTTCCCGGAAAGCTGAGAGAAGATTGGAAGACTCTTCTCTAGAAAAACATAGCAACCCGACAGAAAAGACCTATATATATTTATTGGCAAGCAGGGAAGGGGTACCTCTAATGAAAAGGCAGACTGGAGCCTTCTCATTACAGGAAAATCCCTGCCTGTCCCAAGTGTTTCCAAACAACTTTCGGTGGGGACAACCAAAATCATTTGAAACCTACCGTCAGAGCAAGAGAAGAAAATATATTAAATGGTACATGTGTGGGTAACTATGAAAGACGTGTGTTTTTCTTAATTTACTTGAGAATTCATAAGATTGTGTACTTAAAAATAATACTGTATTGTTGGATTAGGTGTATATAAATGTAATTAATGTAAGACAAAATTAGCATAAGGAGGGAAGGAGAGAATTATATTAGAGCAAAGTTGCTAAATTTTGCCAGTCTTACCTCATTATTAACCTGAGATCAAGGAAAGTTAAAGGCATATATTGTAATCCCTAGAGAAACCATTAAGGAAAAAAATGTAACTGAAAAACACTCAGCTGAAAAATAAACACAGGTCCTTGCTGGTGTGGTTCAGTGGACTGAGTGCTGGCCTGAGAACCAAAGGGTCACCAGTTTGATTCCTGGTCGGGGCACATGCCTGGGTTGTGGGCCAGGTCCCCAGTGGGGGCTGTATGAGAGGCAACCACACACTGATGTTTCTCTCCCTATCTTTCTCCCTTCCTTCACTTTTCTGTAAAAAGAAATAAAATCTTAAAAAAAAAATCAACACAGAAAATAGCACTAAAAATATTTGTTCAATACTAAAGAATGCAACAAAAGAGGAACGGAGAAAAAGACATGAAAGAAATTATAAAAGCCAACTATTTTAATAATTTCATTAAATATGATAGTCTTAAAAACTCATCAAAAGGCAAAAAAAAATGATTAGACTAAATATTCAATTAAAAGGTAAGTTCCAATAAGATACTCATATTGAAAGTAAAAAGATGAGAAAAATATATTGTGTAAATTGTAACTACAAGAGTGGTGTTTATATTAATACTAGATAATGCAGGCTTTCAGATAAGAAATGCCACAGAGATAGTGATGGACGTTTCATAATGATAAAAGGACCAATATATGGCCCTGGCTGGTGTGGCTGAGTGGTTGAGCGCTGGCCTGCAAATCAAAGGGTTACCAGTTCGATTCCCGGTCTAGGGCACATGCCTGGGTTGCAGGCCAGGTTCCCAGTAGGGGGCATGCGAGAGGCAACCACACACTGATGTGTCTCTCCCTCTGTTTCTCTCTCCCTTCCCCTTTCTAAAAAATAATTTTTTTAAAAGGACCAATACATGAAGAAAATATAACCACAGAAATCTCTCTGAGCATTTTTAGAGATAAAATGAAAGTTAAAAGAAGACAGGCCAAGGAGACCTAGCATAGGCATAACAGTACAAAGGTAAGACAAATCTCAGAGTTAAGTATATATTTAAAAGCCCTTTCTTGAAGTAAAGGATTTGAAACTACATGATGAAAGGGCACACCATGACCCAGAAACAATGATCCTAAAAGGATCTACATAGAGTGAAGGTACCGGATTTCAAAAATAAATATTTCTTTGGGCAGCCAGACAAAATGATCATGTCATATGGAAGAAGGAAAATTACATTAATATTCAGTGATATAAGACTAGAAGAACTTTTACAGGGCACTCAAAGAAACTGTAAACCCTTTTGGTACAAAGGCCATAAATGGTGAGCTCCGAACACGCATGAGAGCAAGGAGCATTGTCCCCACGATCCCTCTTGACTAAAAGTACATTTAACCAACTAAGAGATGAGCAGAGAAATTATGGCAAAAAGGCTGATGGTGAGTCTGAATATATTTAATATGTAGATTATATTGGCAAAACAATATAAATGGTACACATTCTAGTATCACAAATGGTATAATGAACAAAGATTAGGACATAAAAATGGAAAGCCAATGACCTCATTTATGATATCAAGAAGCCAAAGTATACTGTTTAACTGATAAATCCAAATTACAGAAATATATATATTACTACTACAAAAGTAAATATTAAGAAAGGTAACAAGTAAACGATAGAATAGATAAATCAGTATCTAATGTAGTCAAGGAAAAAAAGCAGAACGGACGAATATTAAAACTTTAAAAAATGAGACTATAACCACAGAAACCAAGGGAATTAAAAGGGAACATGAGACACTGCCTGGCTCAACCCTACATGAGTAAACTAGAAGAGCTAGGTGAATAGTGCTAAACCTTTAATGAACATGATGCTAGCTAAACTGTTTCCAAGCCCTGAAAAAAAAGGAGGGGAAGTTCCAAATTCTTTCTGAAGGGAGTTTAAACTGATTCCAAAACCCAACCCGAAACAGGAAAACTATACAAGTATTGAAAGAAAAATCCTTAACAACCTTAGCAAACAGAATCTATATTGAGAACACCTCCTGACAAAATAGTTTATTCTAGAAAGTCATAATGGTTCAATATTGGGAAATTTTATTATAATTAAATTAATAGCTCTAAGAAGAAATACCATCTAGTCTCTACACATGCTGAAAAAATATGACAAAGTTCAACATCTTAATAAAACACAGTAAAGTAGGAAATGAAGGACACCATGGTAAGCGATTAGCATCTCAGACTCCTGCTGGAACCGGAGAGCACCGAAGGAAACTAGAGAAGGAGCAGGGCACAATGCCCTCCACACCCTTTACCAGGTAACATCGCAGCAAAGGTGCCAATGGAAAGCGTACTAGGTTCTTAGCAGGCTTCAAAACCAAAACAATATCCTCCTTTATTTATTATGGTCCATTTATTTACACACACACGCGCGCGCACGCATGCATATATCAGTCTGGGAGGCCCAGGAACACTCTGAAAATAGACTTAAAAAATTTATTGATTGATTTTAGAGAGGAAAGGGGAGAACCATTAATTGTTCCACTTATTTACGCATTCATTGGTTCTTTTCCTTTCTTTCTTTTTTAAAGATTTTATTTACTTAGAGGGGAAGGGAGGAGAAAGAGAGGGAGAGAAACATCATGGACTTGTGATCAGCTGCCTCTAGCACACCTCCAACTGGGAACCTGGCTCGCAACCCAGGCATGTACCCTGACTGGGAACTGAACTGGTGACTTCTTGGTTAGCAGGCTGATGCTCAATACACCTTGTCACACCAATCAGGGCCATTGGTTGATTCCTGTATGTGCTCTGTATCGGGATGATACTCTAATTAACTGAGCTACCCAACCAGGGCCTGAAAACAGAGCTTTGAGAAGGGATTGCATTGACAGATATTAAAACTAAAAATCTGTATGTAAAAGAGTGTAGTAGAGGTGTGTAAATATTCATCCAACCACTGGAACAGAATAGAAAATCCAGAAACAAACTCATACATGTGAGACTTCAGTATAAGAAAGAGATGGTATACTCACATCACTGGTAAAACAGTAGACCATTCAATAAAATGTAACCTACCTTGAATAGAAAGCTTACTCTAACTATAGACAAAATCCAGACTACATAAAAGTTCTCTTAACTTCAAACGGCAACAAAGAAAAACTATCAAAGATTAAAGAAATGGATTTGCAAACCCAAGTGACAAAATGAGACTATTTGCAACTCATATCACAAGGGTTTAGTCTAATACATAAATAACTTTTTATATGAGTTCTTAAAAATCCATATTAAAAAATGCCAAGAACCTAAGAAAACAATGGGCAACTGTTTCTATATCGTAGAAAAGCAAAAATAAAAATAGCTTTATGAAGGCATAAGCCACAAAAATTTTCCTTGGTTCCCAGGCCTGGCATATAGTAGAAGCTCAGTAAATGTTTATTGAATGAATTTTACAACTGACAGCTTTATATTCAGCCAGAAACATTAAAGTTATTTTTATAAAATTAATGATTTGAAAGAGTCTAGACAAAGAGGTAATCTGACTTATGTTCCTAAAATTAGTAACAGTGAAACTAAGTTATATCTAGATGTTCAATAAAGGAGGGCAGGACTAGCGAGCGTAAATTGTATAGCATGAGTAAATAACTTTAATAAACTCACACGAATGTCTTGTCTGTTGATGAAAGGAAATCCAGTAAAGGAAATAAAGTTAGCCCTGTCATCTTCAAAATCAAAGGACAATATGTATAATTAGGGATGTGATAAAGGCTTATGTATTGGAGGACCATACATAAATGAAACACAATATAGTCAAAAGAAACTTGAATTACCTTCTACCATATTACCATCCTTCTGAAAAATCCTCTCTTCACACCACTGACAATGGATAAGATACTGAATCTTCTTGGCTGTTTCATCCGCAGAAGTAGGCCCCCTCAAAACTCTCACAACCACCAAGACAAAATGTTCCAGAGCCACTGCAAACAGCACCTCTATGCCTTTGTTACATCGAGCTGCAGCTCTGCAAAAAAATTTTAAGTTATTTTGTGTGCTTACCATTTTTCTGTTTGACGTTATATTGACAAATACTAACCTGAATATTAAACTATGGGTGGATAAAGGGAAAAAGAAGGAAAATTCAGTTCTTAGTAGCAGTGCTTTTAAAAGACCATTACTATAACTTTTGCACAAATTGAAACATAGGACATAATGATGCTTGCCTGCATCTTCAGCAACTAGACATTTTCCCTTAGGGTCTTCTCTCGATAGGGCTGTAGTCTCTGGTTTTCAATGTGTCCTTGTCATCACCACCACCTTTCTTCCTTTTCATCTGTATTTTCTATAAAACCTTCTTCCAAGCAATGTTTACTGAGTGTTACACACTCAACTTAGCTCACATGTATGAACTTGAATTTGTTAGTGTTATAAGCATTTTTAAATAGGTCCTTGGTATGTATAAACTGTACATCAGAATTTTCAATTAATTAGGAATAACCCTTAAGGCCTATGAAGTCTAATAATCTATTTATGCTGAGGTAGGAAATCCAACCTAAATGATGTGAGACTAGTGTTAAGTGAGCTGGCTGATCTTGCATTACTTTTGATGTCCATTTACATTATTATATTATTCTTCTAGCATAACCCCCTGAATAAAAGGGGCTCAAAAAAACTTCCTTTCCTCAATTGTTTAGAAAACCTGATAAGAGAACTTTATAGGTAAGATCATTTTGCAGAATCAAGTTAATAAGCCATTACTGTATCTTATTTTATACATATATACATATTTTTACTTATTAATTTTAGAGACAGAGAGAGGAAGTAAGGGGGAGAGAGAGAGAAAAACATCAATTTGTTGTTCCATTTATTAACGCATTCATTGGTTGTTTCTTGTATGTGCCCTGACTGGGCACTGAACCTGCAACCTTGGTGTATCCAGATGATGCTTTAACCAACTGAGCTACCCAGCCAGGACAAGCCATCATTTTATAAATTATTTGTTCACTAAAGAAGATTAGATGAAATGAACATAAAACAATGACTGTTTCTAATTATTTAAAGATAATCTTTGCCTTTCCTTTTCATTATGCCATCCTCTCATCTACCCTACATTGTTGAAATAACTGATTTAAAATTAACTTTCCATTTTTATCTTTTCTTTCTTACTACATTATTTTAATAACATTTTTAATTGGAGAGTAAATATTTAGGCACAAGCTTTCAAATCAAATTCTAAAAAAAAGAGTATAAGATTACCAAGCAAATCAAGATTACAGATATGGAATAAAGAATTTCTATTTTGTACATATTTTAAAAATAAGACAAGTGCTTCTTGGATCTGTTTTTATCATACACTCAAACGCGGTAGGTACACTGTTGGCAACTCAGTACCTTGCCAGCGCCGCCACAACAATTCGTGCTGCTAGTTCCTTGTAGTACTCAGTTCGGACAATGGTACAGCCGTAGTGACGCCGGGCGACGTGTTGTGCCTTGGCATATAAAGAACTGATGTCTGTAGAAGTCACTGACACTATGCCGAGGTTTCTTATATTTCTGAATGCAGAATCAAGATAGTTCACTGATGTTCCAAAAGGGTCTAGGTGTCTAAAATCACAAAGAACCCAGACATATTTAAAATCATACTTGTAACCAAAATTATACAACTGTCATTATTTCTACTGACAAAATTCCATTAGTTCAAAAGTACTTTACAAATCTATTTGAAATAGGTAATTCTGTTTTAAAAGCAATAAAATGATCATATGATGTATTAGATATGCAAAAATAAATCAGACTTAGAAGAAAACTGTCAGGCCCAGGCACCTCATTTCAAATGCTGGAAAATGTTCTTATTGCATTCCTTAGGCCAATGCTAAAACAAAAAAACTGTAATAAATAAAAAGCAATAAGAAGCAACTTTTTTCCACTTACATGAAATCAAAAGATCTCAAATGCATCAATACATTGGCATCCATTTTGGTCACCTGAATATTACCAAGTTTTTCCTCTCCTTCTTCAAGAACTTCATCACTCTCTTCTTTCTCCTTAGTGTCCACCACCACTCTTAATTTGTTTAAATGGCAGTTTTCCTGAATCAAGGTCACAGAGTTTTCATTCAAGTCATTAATTGTAACCTTGACTGCATTTCCAAGATGTTTTGCCCATTGTAATCCCATTATCCCTTAGGAGAAATGGGAAGGAAAATAAGTTTCTAAATTGTAATAATTAAAAAATTAAAATAGTATAATAATATAGAATATGATTCTATAAATAACAAGGAAATTATTTCAATGTTTTAATATTTTCATGAGTAATTCTTTTCTACTTTCTCACTATAAAGCCTCTGAAGAAAAGTTATCACAAAAAAAATGTCTTATGGAATTTCATTACTATTTCTTACAAAACTTTTCTATGATCCCTGTTCAAATAAAATCTCTAGTAACAAGAACACACAAGAAAGATTAAATCTCATTGGAAAGGTAATTATATAGTAAAGATAGTAGATTAATCACATATAAAGCTAGTATAAAGGTTAAAAGATGAAAGTAGTAAAAATAACTACAATTATAATAATTAGTTAAGGGTTATTCAAGATAAAAAAGATGTAAAATATGACATCAAAAACAAAAAATGGGTTGGAGGATAGTAATAAAGTTGAGCTTTATAATGGGATTGAACTTAACTTGCTATTAACTTAAAATAGATTGTTACAGAAAAAGTTTCAATGGTAACCACAAAGCAAAAACCTAGAGTAAATACACAAAAGATTAAAAAAAGGAATATAAGCATGCCACTAATGAAAGTCATCAACCCACAAAGGAAAAGAGCAAGAGATAATGTCAGTAACAAAGAGGAACTATGAAAACTAGAAAACAATGTAAAAATGGTGATCAGTGCATGTGTATCAATAATTACTTTAAATGTAAATGTACTAAATCCTCCAATCAAAAGACACAGAGTGGCTGAATGAATAAAAAAGCAAAACAGGATCCATCTATATATTGTGTCCTAGGGAATAACTTTAGATACAAGGACAGACACAGGCTGAAAGTGAAGGAATGAAAAGATAGTCCATGCAGATGGAAGTCAAAAGAAAGATGGGAGTGGCCGTACTTGTATCAGACAAAACAGACTTTAAAACAAAGATTGTAATAACAGACAAAGAAGGCTACTACATAAAGAGGTCAACCCAACAAACATTGTAAATATTCATGTGCACAGCATATTAGCACCGAAATATATATAGAGAGCAAATATTAACAGATCTAAAGGGAGAAACAGCAATACAATAACAGGAAACTATAATGCTCATTATTCAATACATCAATGGATAGATCATCCAAACACAGAATCAGTAGGAAAACATGAGTCTTAAATGACACATTAGAGCAGATGGACTTAGCAGACAGTTACAGGACATTCATCCAAAAGGAAGAGAATACACATTCTTCACAAGTGCATATAGAACATTTTCCAATAGTGATCACAGTTTAGGGCACAAAATAACTCTTAATAAATTTAAGGGGACTGAAATCATACCAAGCAACTTTTCTGACCATAATGGTCAGAAAATTACATGAAATGGAAAATTCACCAATATGTATAGATTAAATAATATGCTACTGAAAAACCAATGAGTCAAAAAGAAAATCAAAAAAGAAATCAAAAACTACCTTGAGACAAATGAAAATGTCACATATCAAAATTTATAGGATGCAACAAAAGCAGCTCTAAGTCATAAATGCCTGCCTCAAGAAACAAAAAAAAGTCTCAACCTAAATTTACACTTTAGAAAAGGAACAAATAAAACCCAAAGTTAGTAGAGAAAAAGAGATAACAAAAAAGTACAGCAAAACTAAATGAAATAAACACTAAAAAAAAAAAAAAAAAAAAAAAAAAAAAAAAAAAAAAAAAAAAAAAAAAAAAAAAAAAA
>PVKU01000443.1:323133-375352 GCA_004027475.1 Anoura caudifer | reverse complement strand
TTCAATCAGTAACCAAAAATTTCCCAATAAAAGTCCAGAACCAGACAGCTTCATTGGTGAATTCAACCAAACATTCCAATAAAAATTAATACCAATCCTTAAACTTTTCCAAAAAACAGAAGGAGGAACCATTCCAAATTCATTTTATGAGGCCAGCACTACCCTGATACCAAAATCAAACACAGACACCACAAGAAAAGAAAATTACAGGCCAATATGCCTGATAAAAACAGATGCAAAAATTCTCAACAAAATATTAGCCGACTGAATTTAACAATATGTTAAAAGGATCACATACCATGATCAAGTGGGATTTATTCCACTGATGCAAGGATGGTTCAACATCCAAAAATCAGCCAACAAATAAAGGACAATCAGTTAACAAATAAAAGATAAATATCATATGATCATATCAATAGATGCAGAGAAAGCATTTCACAAAATTCAATATCCATTTATGATCAAGCTAACAAAGCAAGTATAGAAGGAATGCACTTTAACATAATAAAGGCCACAGCTAACATCATACTTAATGGTGAAAACTTGAAAGCTTTTCTGCTGAGATCAGGAACAAGACAGGGATTGCCATTCAAATAATTATCACGCGCACACACACACACGACAGTAACACAGAAGGAAAAGAGACTCGGCAGACATACTAAACAACCGAATTAGTCTTTGTCTGGATTCTGATTTGATAATAAGAAACTGAGATAGTTGGGCACATGTAAACATTTAAGGATTAAAGAATTATTCTTAATTTTTTAAGGTATAGTACTGGTATCAAAGTCCTTATCTTTCAGAGATCTAACTGAAATGTTTACAGATGAAATGACATCTGTGACTTGTTTCAATATAATGGCCGAGAAGATGGGGATATGAAGTCTGAGATAAGTGCATGGGATACAAGACTGAGCATGAGTTGGTAATTTGTGGAGTAAGGATACAAAGGGATTCATTCATTAATACTTTCAACTTTTTATACATCAGAAATTTTTCCACAGTAAAAAAAATTTTACCTTGGATCTTCAATTTTTTATATTAAAATAAAATTGTACATTAAAATATTAAAATATTCTATGATATCCACATACATGTTCTAAGTAAAAATACAGTACAAATCTGATGAAGCTGGGTTCCAAGAAAGCTTCATTACTTACCAGTGGCTCCAAAGGCATCTAGACATTCCAAAGGTTTTCGTTCCTCAGCCAGAGCAGCCAAAGTACAGAATATCAGCTGCCTAGAAGGAAGTATAATAATCTGAAATAATTGTCCTCTACCATGGCTTCATCATTTAAGAATATGAGGGGAAAAAAGGACAGTGAGAACTGGTGTTCCTATTTGAAAACAGGCCCAACAACATATTACTATTTAACAGCACAAGAACTAGAAATTTGTGAAATTAAACTATGAAGCTAATTGGGTCCTATTAACAAGCATTCACTGAGAATAATGATTTTAGAAACAAATTTTATAAATAAAATCTGCCCATAAAAGCACTGTTCATTAATTATACAAAGTTAGGTCTACTTTAGTCTCTGAGGAAGAAATTGGTCTGAGAAAACACTAAAATAGATCATTTTCATTCTGTACCTAGTTTTAAATTTCAACATATGAGAACAGCAATTTTCAACCTTTTTCATCTCATGGAACACATAAACTAATTACTAAAATTTCTGTGGCACATCAAAAAAAATATTTTTGCCAATCTGACAAAAAATAGGTATGATTTTGATTCATTTGCAGCAGATGGCTATTGTTGTACAGGCTACCGTCATTTTTTATTTGACAATCTAAGTGGAAAAGAGGTCAATACCCCAACTAACTAGTCAGATATTGCAGGTTTTGAAAATTCTTGTGGCACACCAGTATGTTGGGGCACACAGGTGGAAACTTGCTACATTAGAACATAAGGATTAAGAGAGGGTACATTTGTAACAATTTAAAATATCTCATGACACTTTTCTTAATTTAGCTTACCTATTTAGTTTCATTTTGGGATTAAAATAGGAATCTGTTTTCTGAGGTATGGAATAGTTAGGACCAACTTGTACATCTGTGTCTGCCTCTTTCAAAATTTCATTAGGTGGTTTAGCAGCAGAAGCTAAGATGAAAAAAGATTTCTAGTTAAATACAAAATAATTTTAAATATCTAGAACAATACACATTTAGAAAATAACTTTCCTTTATAATCACGTGTTAATGTAATTAGTTGTGTAGGTGTTAAAAACTGATCTATTCAGCACTGTCTCTGGAAGAGAGTAGTACTCAGTTAAGTATTTAGTGAATTAAAGTTTATCAACTTAAAATTTGAACTGCCTAGCAGATCAATACATCAATACATGATACCTAGTTAAGAACAATAAACCTAAAAACAAACAAAGCAGAAGAAAACAATGAACCTAAGATAGTAAAGAATCCTGAAACACCTTTACTACTCACTGAATACTATATTATGTTTACATAGGTTGGCTGCTAAATATGTTATTGTGGGATAATGATTAGAAAATGTAGAAAGCTATCATTACAATACCTACACTTACTTGAACACCAGTTGCTTTTTTCTACCCATGTTAAATGTATCTGTTAATTGAGGACAGATAAATGTTGGTGGGAGCCTCACAGAACGAAAAGAAAACCTGAAGTAATGAAGTAGTAATGAACTAAGTGATTTAGGTAAGTAACTTTCTTTATCTCCCTGATGTCTAAAAAGAATAATTGGACCATTGTTTAAGGATTTACTTATTAACATGTTAACGAGGTGCTCGACTTACCAGCAATACACCTAGATTTAGTCTCTCCTTTATTCACATGGCGCCTCACGTGTCCTAGCATATCAGTCCTTCTGGTGATTGTTGCTGAACAAATGATACAATGATAATGTGCGCCCATTTTACTGGATATCTAGCAAACAGAGTATTTAAATAAGTTACTAAGACAATGAAGTAGAAGTTTGTTTAAGGTTGCAAATTTACATATGTTAGTGTGTCTTGGGTTTAACGGTATAAAAAATAGTATTAATTTTGCCTTGTGACTGAAGGGATCTTTATTTCCTTGCTTATATTTACATATGCTTTTTAATTTTACTTTACAATAGGCTGCAACTTGATTTTTTAAGATTTTTCCCTTTCATTCTAATCAGCAAATAACTGTATCCTCTTTTCTATAAGCAGCACTTATAAATGGTGTATTAGTCATAGTAGATGTTAACTGGCTCTCCAGGAAAATGAAGTCCTGATTTAGTGTTTCCAACTTTGTGTAGTATAAACACTCTACAATTTCAAGAAGAAATACTCTATAATTTCAAGCTACAATTGTAACAGATTTCAAGCTACCAGTGCAACATCACTGAGAGTGTATTTGGGAAAAGACAGCATTACCACCATGTAGATATTATATAAATAACTTTAAAAGCACAAACAATAGAAAAATGTAGTAAAATAATTAGGAAATAGTGAGCTTTGAGTATTCATTACCTTTGCTTTTAATATAACTTACTCACTTTTAAGTTTATATAATTTAATTTTTAATGATGACTACATTTAATAACCAGCTTTCAAAATTTCTAGAAATTTGAGCTAGTTCCAGCAAAACCAAATTTTAGAGACATAATAAAAAGTCTATTTTTCCAAGTAAAAAATTCTCACTTTATAATTTCTCACATAGCTGGGAACCAAAAGACTACTCCAATGTCTCTTTCCTACTTTTGAAGCTTCTTCCTCCTATTTACTTGGTATCAGATGGCAAGTAGAGAATATCCAGGAACACTGCACAGTATTCCTTTTGGTACTGTGGGTTTCATATTCAAAATATCTCGCATAAGGCAAGAACTGTCCTGACTACTGGTGAAGAAATGTTCTCCCCCCGCCCCAGCACTTTACTCTTTTTTTTTTTGTATCAGCACTTTACTCTTTTTAGTGACCCAAATGAAAAATTAATAATAAAGACTCATTAAACTAATATGTATTCAGGATAGTACCACTAAAAATATTTTATAATTTTTATTCCCCAAAGGTCAAATCTATTCTAAAATGAACATACGTACTTATAAAAAAAGGATATCAAAGATTTCAGAAAGTTTCTTATTCTGTCCTTTGACAAATTAAAAGGAAGAGCACAGGGAGGATGATGAGAATGAATCAACACATACTAAGATATTTACTAAATCACAGAAATTGAAGGCTCTTATTCCATGATCAAAATTTATTTTAAAAGAAAAACTTACTTTCTATTTAAGTTCTCCATTCTAAAATTAGTAAATAAGTTAATTTACCTTCTGAACACAGCAATTTATCTGACTGAAATTGGAACTATAAAACAATTCAATACAGCAACTTTTTTCCAAGCATTTCATATTTTTTCTTATATGATAATCTGAAAGCACTCAGTTACAAAATGTTAAAGTGAACCTCACTGCTGAATATGAACATTATTTATATTTTTAAAGTAAGTAAAAATTACACCTTCCCTAAAGAGGGCTGAATTTAAAAATAAATCTAACATCTGATTACCTGTTCTCCAATAATATTTGGTTTCACTGGTCGACAAGGTAAATGACAGATGCACATTCTGTAACCTAGAATAAGGAAAGGCTGTTCGTCATATTGGTTTATTAAATATTCAGTTTTCACAAAAAATTATTAGCAAATTTTATAAGAATAACTGGGACTATTCTTTATTTGCAGTCATAATTTATTTAAATGAGAGTGCCTTAATTTACTCGTTATATATGTATAGTATAAAAACAAACATAGGAGATCCAAGTTTGAATACTGGTTTTGCCAAGACTCTTTTGTGCTATCTTGGATTGGCCACTGAGCTTCTTTAGAACTCAATTTTATCATCTATTCACTGCCAACCTGGCTTTTCCTTGGGCGACATTATTCAAAATGTGGACCCCCAGGAATAAGCACAGTACTCAGTACGGAACAGATGTTTAATAAATGTTTGCCAAACTAAAGTGCTTGTGCCTTATACTGCTATTGCCTAGAGAGCAGTATCAATCAACACATTAAAAGAGGGGTATGAATCCCTCATAATTTTAAACTTAAAATACTTCATTAAGTTCACAATTAAATGCGAAAACTTATATAAAATCTTGAATTTCATTTATAGCACTTTTAGCAAGCACACAAATACTAACCTTCAAATTCAACTGAGACTTTCCAGTGTAAATTTTGAAGGTGCCTACGAAGCTTATGGCTGTTACAAGCTCTGAATTTTTCCTTAGGGCACAATGGACAAGCCTGTTTGTTTCCTGATAAAGAAAAAAGAACCAATGAAGTACAGACTATGCTAGCAGTAAGTGCTTAGATTCAGCTACAAAAAAAGTAACAGGGGATTCCCCAGCCCCACCCCACCCCACCTTCTTAGATGTCTTTCCTAATCTTACGGAGAAAGTCATACCCTATCTCAGCAGGTAATTAAAAGCAATTGTTTTAGCACAGGGTCAATGATTTTTACCCCAAAACTACCCTCTCCGTGGCTAGCTGCTATCTTTGTTGCCACTGGGAACATAAAGGATGAGGAAGTGATAATCTAATACATCCCTCCAGCCAAAATGCCTGGCAGAGAGTCACTCTGTACTCTGGACAGGGGAAAAGGTATACTGCCCCCCAGAGGGACAGGAGCTGGGAAGAGAGCATAAGTACTCTGGCAGTAAATATGTGGAGTTAGAAAACTGGAAGAAGGAACCCAAAGCAGTAGAAGGAATTGCATATAATTGCTACTCTGAGATTGGAGGCATGACTAGAAACACAGTATCCTATTGCTGAATTTGTAAAGTCTTCCTTCTTTATTAGCATATTCTTGAAAAGATTCTGGATCATCAAAATAGAAGTCTTATTTAATTAGAAAGGTACCTCAAATAAAAACTATGATAGCGTACAAAAGAATTAAAACTTTAAATTCAGATTTAAAGCAATAAAAATATATAGAATCAAGAGCCCACTTAAGTTTAATAAATACCTTTCATATATAGCACACTGCAAGTATAGACACAATTTCTTTTTTTTAATTGTTGTTCAAGTATAGTTGTCTCCATTTTCCCCCCACTACTCAACACAATTTACTTTAATATTAATACTCAGCCTACTTTGCCCTGGCTGGGTGGCTCCGTTGGTTGGAGCATCATCCCTTACACCAAAACATTGCAGGTTCGATCCCTGCATCAGGGCACACCTAGGTTGCGGGTTCGATCCCAGGTTGGGGTGTATATGGGAGACAACCCATCAACAGTTTCCTCTCACATCAGTGTTTCTCTCATTCCCTTCCTCTCTCACTAAAATCAATAAACATGTCCTAGGGTGAGGATTAAAAAAAAAGTCACTCTACTTCAGAAAACCATGAGGTAATCTTACAGATGGAATCCAAGCACCAAGGATGGCCAATCAGAAAGAGAGGAACTTGGGGCACTGACAGAATTGTACAACTCTTGTCCCAACCCCAAATTGCCCACCTTGGTAATTATTTCACATGTAAGAATATAAGCCTCCGTATTATTTAAGGCAATATTTTTCAGGGATTTTTGTTCTTCATAGCCAAATGCAATTTTTAACTTAGAATACATGTACTTTTATCTATCCATGAGAAAGTAATTTCCTTAAGCAGTTGTGAAGTAATTCCCGTATCACCTCTGCATATAGATGACTACCAGTTTCCTGAATAAAGTTCTTTACCAGTACCACTGCTCTAGTTCCATGGAATATACAAGACTATTCCTAGACTTTTCATGAGTTGAAAGATGATAAACCATTAGAAATTAAGGGAAAAAAACCCACCAACATGGAAATACCTGCATCAAGATTATCTGAGTTCAATGAACTAGAAGAGTTAAAGTCTTCAGTGTCAAAAGCTAACTTCTCTAAGTCAGCAAGCTGCCTTTGAATTGAGATATGTCTCTCTGAAAGGAAAATTTAAGAATTAGAAAATCACACTTTAACAATCTATATTCAAAACAAAATCTAACAGGATATACAATATATAAACATTTAAAAAATAAAAAAAGAACAAACCTATATTCCGGTTCCCTTTTTATTTATCACTTCAGAGACTTTTTGTTTTATTTCCTGTTGCCTAATGCCCTGATATATAGATGGGGAATACTGCTAGGACTCAGTTTGTAAGATGACAAGTGTGCCTCAGGATGCAAAAAGTTGGGGGAAGAAACGTTTGTGTTACCTCACAGCTTTGAAATGTATCTAATTATTCAATATAATTCCACAAAAAAGTGTTTCTATTCTGTACAAAATACTGAAGAAACATAAGCCATGTTCCTATTTTCAGAGAGCCTTCAATCAGGTAGAAGAGATTTAACTACTAACTACAACACAAGGCAGAATGAAATGAATACTTGGGGTAAATATATTGTAGGTATACAGAGCAAAGGGTAATTAATTCCAACAAGTGCCTTTTGAGAATGTCTTCACTGAAGAAGAGGCATTTCACTGAAAACTTAAGGAATGAATAGAATTCAATTAAGTAGAAAATCGGTGGTGCGCCTTATAAACCTAAGTAACTTCATAAACAAAGGCATAGGGTATTAAAAAAAATATAGACATTTCCATCCCACCCCTGGCTGGATGGAGCTGGTGGAAAAATATGCAGCCAAAATGTAGAAGAGATCAAAAAAGGCATACGATTTATGCAAGTGAGTTTGGCCTTTATTCTTTGGGCAATGTTAAGTCTTTCCAGGTTTTTGAGGTGAATGATGTGATGGGGATGTGTTTCAGAAGGGTATCTCTGGGTGTCATACCAAGAATCAATCACTGAGGTGAGAGATGGAAAGGTGCAGAAGGTAAAAAAAAAATAAAGCAGCAAAGAACTTGGAATGTGGATGTAAAGTAAGGGTGAAGAGCAAATTCACGAATGAGTCTAAGATTTTGAGTTTGCGTCATTGAGAATAATGGTGCCATTAACCAATAAAGGAAGAAGAAAACACTTCCGGCAGAAAGGAGAAGGAAGAGAAAAAAGGGACTTGAGTTCTTGACATAATGGGTTTGATGTATTACTGGTATTTGTGTAGTAAAGTCCAGTAGGCAGCTGAATTGTATTTGGAGCTCAGGCTGGATTCGGACTAGATATAAATCAGTCTCAGTAACACATTTTCAGGTTTCTCAAATATTTCATAAACTTCAAATGACATACTTCTAAATTTTGGAAAAGAATATTTACAAAGTGGGATACTAAATACATAAGACTAGGAGGTAACTGTTAGGAAAAGATCTTCAATGAGACAGGAGATGATGGAATAAACCATAAGGCTCTCTAATATTCACTTTTGATTAGGTTACACAATTTAGAACCTTCAGCCTTTTAAATTTTATTCTTGACACTGTTACTGTCCTGCCTAATTCTGTTTTGAGCTTCACTCCCAGTTTCTTTGTTTACGCTGGCATATAATTTGTGTCCTTGTCTGTTTCCCCCATCAGTAAGCAGTAAGAAGATAGGGGCTAGGTCTTACTTATCCTTGTAACGGCTATGTGGTAACTTGCAAACAGCAGGCGCTAAAGTCTGTGAAATTTTAAAGAATCATTGATTTTTTTGGATGCAGCAGCACAATGAATCTGTAATTTTGGAATTCAATTCAGCACTATCAGCCATTCTCAAATTTATTCAAATACAAATTTTTACCTTATTTTTACATGAGAAAATCAGAACATGCTATTAATTAACTTGGGTATTGTACAAAGGAATTATGATGTAATTCCTATAAATAGGCAACAATTTTTTCCCATTTTAATTGCCAGGTGAGATAATTCAGGTGATGAATCCATATATATAAACCAAACTATTTAATTTGTAATCATAAAGGCTTTAGGCTTCCATGGTTCAAAGATCTGTATATAAAACAAGATGTACTATATAAAGATGTACTTTTTGAAATCATTCTAACTAGTAAGTGATATGAAATAAGAGAACGGGGCCTGGTAAATTAGAAGAGAAAATGGAAAATCCTGTGGTCCACTACTGAAGAACATTTCCAAAGAGCTGTCTAAAGATTCATGACATGCTTATGTGTATCTCTGAAATCACTTTCTGGTTCAAGATAGTAGATATCAGACAATCTGTACTTGAATCTACTCAACCTTTCTGCAACACACTAATAATCCAGAGTTCAAGAGACAAATCTCATTAGATCAGATGAGTCCAGAATGCTAGGAGGTTCATTTACAACTTTCGTCACTTTTTCCTCTATTTTCAATTCTATTTCAGATATGCCACCTTCATCTTGCCTACCTATGACTGATTTCAAAGGACTAATTAGACCATCTAGAAATTACATTCTTAAAATGCAGTTAATATTTCTAATGCATTTCAGATTTCTCAATTGTTACACATTTGTCCTAGTAATGCATTTCCAGGTTACTCAAACACTGCATTCTTCAAATTACATACTTGAAAATTTTAGAAAACATGAATCAATCTCCTTAAACTGTTTCTTGATGGTGAGGATGTAGAGAAAGCATGCATTCCCTAAAGCTGCTAAACCACGTCTGATTAATATAAACATAAGTGAGGAAGGGAGAATAACTAATTTAGGAGAGTGGACCCTCCCCACCCCCACTGCAGTTGTGGGTAAAGAAACAACTGGCCTCATTTTGACCTGTTTGCACCTACTAGCTCTGATTGATATGAGGAAGGCCTACCTGATTTTATCTTTTTCGTGATCAGTCCTACTATTAAATCCACTATAACACCTTGTAAAATTGTAAAATAATTCTATTAGACTATTACTATCCAAGTGTTTTATAACATTAAACTTACAACTAGCCTAGAAGTAGGAAAGATAATGAATTTAAGATGTTTTGTTACAGAAAGAGCATCAGGATCAATTTATGGATTATAAAATATAATCGATAAACTTTCTTGGAAAAAATGTTCAGAAGATTCTTAAGAAAATGCTACTCATTAATCTTTTAAAGTCCTTTATGGTCCAAAAAATCACCGCTGAGAAAATACACAGCATATTCAGAAGTACAGACAATAACATAGGCTATTAATTTTCAACAGCTGACTTCCGAAGTACAAAATTCAATTGGTATTTGTCTGAGGGAAGATATCCATAATTTGGACGACTATTAATTAAACTACTCATCTTCCTCAAATTCTTTTTGTTAACAATCTTTTATAGAAAATGAAATGAGAAAAACCCATCTTTTTGTGTATGTCGAGGCATAAAAGCTAGTTGACAGCAATGATTTCTAAATCTTGGCAGCGAGGATCTACTACAGTAAACACTGGTTGCCTCGGTTACTGTCACATTTTAAAGGACTTGGTGACGAAGCTGAGGGAAACTACCAGATTAGGCATAACTTCCTATTTGCGTACCAGGAAAAAAACAACAACAAAAAAAACCCCTTTCAATGAAGAAGCCCTCAAACTGATTTTGCAGCACCCCTGGCCTCCCCATAACCTTCATCGCGACGTCCGCGAGGTTTATGGACATGACTTCTTCCATTCTGTGGCCGAGTGCCCAGTTACACGGGTCCCTCCTGCCTCCCTCATTCCCCTAAACCTGCCTTTCCCCATAAAAGCCATCCCACTGAAGAAGGGCCTCCCCAGTAAGACGCACTTTCTCGCTTTTCCTGCAGCAGAAAGATCTGGGCCTCCTGCACTTACTGCTTTCAGCCTCGTCAGGGGCAGAGGCTAGGGACGGGGACAGGGCCGGAGCCTGAGCCAGGGCAGGGGCTGGGGCTGGAGCCGAGGCCGGAGTCGGAGCCGAATCCGGAGTCGGAGCCGAGTCCGGGGCCGGAGCTGGGACCCGAGCCGAGTCCGGGGCCGAGATCAGGACCTGGGCCTGGGCCACCTCCTCCTCCTTCTCCAGGGGAAGCAGCTCCTCCTCCGCCATATTCTCCATCGTGCCAGACCCGCCCGGGGACCAGGAGGGGCTTACGGCGGGGTCAGAGAACGGGCGTGAATGCCCAGAGGGCTGGATCCAAGGAGTGGGAAAGCAAGTGGGGAGGGCGGGATGCGTGCAATAAACAAAAGATGAAGAATCAGTGACCAAAGTCTGTCAGCAGAAAAATTAAAAGCCAGAGGCAGCGATTTGCGGTCCCATCCGCTTCCCTTTCCCTGAGGCGTTAGGACTCCACCACACACTGCGCAGAAGCGAGCTAGGGACGGCGACCAATGAGGTAGCAGAGTTTTGTATCCACAGTACGTCTCCGTTCCAGCAGTCAAACACCAAACCAAGACAAGACTACAATACCCAGGGTGCACCGCGCCGATGGGGCGGGGCCGGAGTTCTAAAGCCTAGAAGAAAGTCAATGCAAAGCTAAACGGACGCTCTGGAGCCTTCGAGTAGTAACGGGGTTCGAGTGCAGAACTACATTTCCCAGCGGGCCTCGGGCTCAGGGGTCTCTTTCTCTCGGCCGGGAGTCCGGAGTCGCCCCTGCCCCCGGCGCTGGTAAGGTTGGGGAACTGGGGAGGTTCATTGACATTTTTCTGGGTAGCTTCCTCCCCTTACTCCCGGACCTTGGCGGCTGCTTGCTGGACTGGGTATTCGAGGTCCACCGGAGCTTACGGCGGGCGACTCTGTGGGCGGACCCGGAGTCGAGTCTTCTCGGTGAAGGGTGTGGTTCTGGCCCGGCCCTGCCTCTGGGGGGCTGTCTCTCGCTCAGCGTAGAGGCTGGTCAGTTCCCGCGGAGTCCGTGGGTCCCCATGACTTAGGAGCCGCTGACGAACTGGCCTGCCAGTCCGACTGATTAGAGTTGGGGTCCGCTCTTCGTTTCGCACCCTTACCCACACCGTGACCCGAACACTCTTATTTTACTTTTGCTTCAATCTACATATTCCCAGTTTCTTCAACGCTGCTTGGTGGATGTAAGCGTCCAGTGGATAAGTGCCCGGTCCCCGCCCCCTTTCCTCCGGTCCCTGCCCGTGTAGGGCTTTTGGTACCAGAACTCTTGAGTGTGTAGAGCTTTGGGCATTTGATTGTTGCAATTCAGATTCCCTAAGGCATATGGCAGTGAGACCCCAGCCCCACCACTTAGTACTTCTTTGACCATTACTCTAGGCCTCCAGGAGTTTAAGGCGCACTTGTGCAAGCCCACGGGGACGGGGAAAAAAGTTTGTCGCTTTTCTGACTGGGACGGGTCCGAATGTTATTGGCAACAGGAGAGGGAAGCCTCTTTTAGTTTCAGGTAGAAGGCAATTAAAAGTTGGATAATAATACATAATGCTTACAGAAATGAGTAGTGGCTATTTGTTCATTATCCAAGAATCATTTATTTTTTACCTCTGAAAGCTAGATGGTTAATGAAAGCTTGATTCAGCGTGTCGATCTTATCATTTATTACCAGCTGGAAAACAAGATGAGATGGGTTAGATTTTACAATGGGCATTCTATGGGAATTTGGGCAAGAATTTCCAGGCACGGTCCTGCTCTGAGACATCCTAAAGAAGGAATCTTCCTAGTTTGAAGAATTACCGTATTTTGCTGTGTATAATGCATACTTTTTGCCCGCATTTTTGAGGGAAAAAATAAGGATGTGCATTATGCATGGGTATGATGATTTCATAACTGTGGGTATAATAATCCCTTCTATAATGCACACGGAGGCACGGCAAATGAATATTACTAATCCATTGCTGCCTAAATTATACTAAAGCTTAGTGGCTTAAAACGATAAACATTTATTCCCCCACAGTTTCAATAGGTCAGGAATTCCGAAGTGGCTTTTTGGATGTATCTAGCTCAGGGTCTCCTGTGAGCTTGTGAAAATACCTGGCAAGGATGCTGCCAATGTGAAGGCTTGATTGGGGCTTCAGGATCAGCCTCAAAGGTGGCTCACTCACATTTTTGGCACTTCGTTGGTTTTTGGCAAGAGGCAGAAGTTCTTTGCTGGTAGGTACCTCTGTGGGCTACTTGAATGTCTTCATGACGTGGTGACTGGCTTTCTCTAGAATGGACAATTCAAGACTGAGAAGGGCAGAGCCACAGTGTCTTACATGACCTAGCCACGTACGTCGTTTAGCAATATCTTATTGGGAGCACAGGGTAGTGTTGTTTATTGTGAGAGGGGATGACTAGGTAAGATTGTTAATTACAAGGCAGCAGAGATCATCAGGAACCATTTTGGAGGCTGGTCAGCACAGGAGATCTCCTCTCATTTATGTTTCAATTTTCATAAAATCAGTTTGAATTTCACACTTTGTATAAATGTAAAGCACTTACTGTAGTAAACACAGAGGTGGTTTTCCTTTAGTAGACTACTCTCCGCAGTAGTTTTTTTTTTTTGGTTGTTGTTGTTGTTTAATTTGTTTTGTGGGTAAGAGGTTTATTTTTTAAAAATTTTAAATTTTTTCTAGATAAGAGTTTTAAATTAGCATTATTTTGAATTCAAAGCAACATCAGACCAACGTGAATTGAGTTTAAATTATAAAAAGAATTATATAACCATCTTATAGTCCATTGCCTCTAAGCAATTCACTTTATGGAAATTATTGTTTTTTTATTGCATTGTTTGTACTGTGCTGCCCCGCTCCCTGCCCCAAGTGGAATGGGAATCCTTACAGCAAAAAGGTGATTAATCTGGAAGCTCAACTGTGAATTCAAATGTTGCCATAAGTTATCTTGCAAAGCAAAATTTCTGCATAATTTGGAATCTGCTCTTAGAAGTCCATATTGAGTATTCTCTAATAATATTTATTATTATATTTTTTGTTAGCTATCTATAGGGAACTGGTTCGTGTGGCAATGGTGAATGTAGCTTACCTGTGGTTCGGAAAACAGACAGGTGCCAGGGGCACCCAGGAGCCAGGCCCACAGATCAGCATTCCCACGGTGGGGACCAGGCCTGCATTATACCTAGGCTGTTTTGAGGCTTGCTTTTGCTAAGACTCCCTCACTCTGAGTTAAGACAGCAGATGTTTAATGTATATCTTTGAAGTGACTCCTTAAAGTCTGTGCTAAGCATTCCAAGGGTGGAATGTAACCAGATCAATCACTTTTATCATTCCCTTGCATTTGCTGCATTCTTTTCTTTGTTATCTGTAAGAAGTAATCACTTAAAGCAAACCCAAGCATAATGAATGGGGACCTTCCATGATGTAATGCTCCCAGAAAGCAATAAAAGCCTGTCCAGGCAAGGGTCGGGACACTCTCTACCTCAGAGAGTGGCTGTTGGGTCCCTTTTTTCCACAGGACTTCTGCGGTCCGTGTGATTTTGTTCATGGCATCCACAACACCGCGGACACTGCTGGCCGGAGTCTGTATCAGCTATCAGCATTTTTTCTTCTCTTCATATTCATCGAAGCATTCTAAAAGTTTGATTTTATATAATTGATCATACTTTCATAGAACTTCTCTGACTGAGCAGGACCAGGATTACTTGCAACTGCTTGGTTTCTAGCCTTTATATTCATCGTCTCAGTATGTGCTATTACTAGCAATAAACTCTCCTTGGGGCTTTGCTTCTAGACCCCCTTTTATATTTTCCTGTCCTAGCAGTCCTGGTGATGTTCTCACTTTCTGGCCTCTGTGTTCCGGTGCAGGATGCTTTTGGTATACTCTAACTTGGCAGTGTTCATTACCATGCAGAATGACGATGCTTGTCTTAGTTGCTTTTTCTGTGTGTGAGGGAGGGAGTGGGCAGGGATAAGCAGCCAGCAGTACTGAGCTGACCGGAGCAGGGCTGGAAAAGTGAGACTGGTATGGGAAGTTAACAGAAGATCTGCAGGGGGCACGTGTTGATATGGCTCAGAATTAAAGAGTGAATATTCTAAAAAATTAAAAAAAAAAACATTTATTCTTTCAGTCAGCAAGCATTTAGGAGCACCTCCTACGTTTTTAATAGAGAGTTATTTGCTCTTTAGGGAGCCAGTAGAAAGACAATCATGTATGCCAGTGTTTATTTAGACCCTATTATGCTCCACCTTGTGGAAGTTATTTTTATTTTTATTTTTTTAATTTATTTTAATTGTTGTTCTTGTACAGTTTTCTGTCTTTTGCTCCCATTCCAGGAAGTTATTTTTAATATCCATTGTTTCATTTGAGTCCTTCAAAACCCTGCTGGGATGGATTATCTCAATTTTACACACAATTTTGAAACCGGCTCAAAAAATGTGTGTGATTCGCCCAAAGACTCCCTCCATGAGTGACAGGGAGGGTGCGTGGGAACATGAAGGTGTTATTTATGACTAAATGGTTTTGAGGTGTGAGTGGGACAAAATGTAGTAGCCCTGCAGGCAGTTGAAAATGGTGATGTTATGCTGAGAAAGAAGTCAGAGCTAAAGGCACAGATTTGAGAGTCATTCCTGAAAAGGTGATAGATGAAGCCAGAGGGGAGGAACAGATGATTTTGAGGGAGGATATAACTGAAATAAAATGGAACAGTGAGAGAATCCTATCATCTTAGGGATGGTTAGAAAGTGGAAATTGGTTTGTAAAACTCCAATCTTTAAAAAACTGAAAGATTAATTTCTAAGGTTATTTTTGGTTGTCGTGGTGATGAAAAACACATAATGTGTTGTTAATGTTTATTTTAGCTTTTCAAAATGTCCAGCAAAGAATCTTGTGGAAAAACAGAGACATCTCAGAGAAAAGACATCACCTCATTATCCAACTTTGACGAAGTAAGAATTTTGATTTACTGAAAGACATCCTTTTTTACAGTTTATTTTTGTGTAATGCAAAAAATACTCCTCTGTTTTCAAATGACATATGTAAGCATATTGTTCTGCCCTTTTAGTCCAGGGGAAGTTGTTTGTTTTTCCTGTTCTCTGCTTGCATTATTTTACTTACTCCTCACAACTCTATCAGGTAGGTAATGTTATTGTCCCAATTACACAAATGAAGAAGCTTAGAGAGGTAAGTAATTTGCTTAGGCATTTCTGACTTCAATTCTAACCCTCCCCAGAATCCTCCTTTTCATAGAAATAATTCACATTAGACTATTTCCCACCTCTTTTCCCTTCTGCATTTACTCTGCATTGGATAGGATCACATGCTCACCAATCAAAATCGGGAAGAGCAGGGGAGGCTGAGGGTAGGGAATGGATGCTAACCCTGTTCCTTTTTCTGATACTGTCAGCACAGCACTCTAAGCAGTGTTTTTGGTGGGTGAAATTTAGGATAGCTAAATAATTGAGCTGGGTGTTATCTCCAGGAAGCAAGGCTGCCACATGACTGATTTAACCAAAACAAGCAAAATCCCCTGCATTCAGTTTTATTATAGACTCTGGGTACTCTGTGTAGTGCATCATCAGAGTTAGATAGTGTTTATGCTCTACTATCATCCAAGGTGAGAGACAACAGTCTGGCAAAGGGAAGTATTCACTAAAGAAGTGACTTCTGTGGTAGCAGGTTAGTTCATAAAGCTTTGTTTGTTTGTTTGTTTGTTTTAATCGTTGAATGAAGTATTTTCGAGATTGTTACACTTTTTGGTGTGTGTTTTTTGCTTACTAACTTCCTGATTACTAATTTGGCCTCTCAGGTGTACTAGTAATTGGAAAGAGGACCCTGGAGTGTGGCCTTGATCTATGTAACCTTATTTGACACTAGGAATTGACATGCTGTGTGCAATTCTCATTCTTTACCTGCTGGAACTAGACTTTTTTTGCCATTACTCCTCCAAATATGCTGTCATTAAGGCCAGCAGTGGTTTCCATGTTGCTAGATCCATTGGTCAGTTTTAAGACCTCAGCTGACTTGACCAATCAGCAAAACTAATTTCACCTTCTCTTTGAAACACTTTCTTCACGTAGCTTTTGAGATGAAGTGAGGAAAGAAAATCAGACTCCTCTGATTTCAGGTCTGATTTCCTTTGCTCACTGGTGACTTCTTCACAATGTCATCTTCTTAAATGATAACCTTTCAAGTGCCCAGCCTCAGTTTTCTCAATTGCAGTTCCATTCTTTCAGTTGCTTGATCCAAAACCCTGGTCATCATCCTCTACCTGCATGCATTCTATCAGCAAATTCTATCAGCTTTCTTTCTGTCAGTAATATATTCAGAGTCTGACTCCCTCCCCTGGTGCTATCACCCTGATCAAGGCAGTGGACTTGCTTTTTAGATTATTGCAATAGCTTCTAAATTGATCTCCTTGCTTCTGCCTCTGCCTCCTTGTGTTCTCAACACAACAGCCAGAGTGATCCTATTTAAAGGTAAGTCAGATCACATCACCCCTTTACTCAGTACTTCCTAGTGGTGTTCCCCTTCACCCAGAGTCAAAGCTTAAGTCCTTGCTGGGACAAACACGGTGACCTACTCTCCACATCTCTTCTCCCTCTCATTCCCCCTCTGCTTTCTCCACTCTGTGGCTTCCTTGCTTTGTTCCAACAAGCCAGGCACATTCCTGCCGCAGGGGCTTTGCCCTTGCTGCTCTTTCCTTTGAACTGAAGATAACTCTCCTACTCTCAAGGTTTGTTCCATCCCTTCTCTAGGTCTTTACTCTTTAAAATTGCAGCTGCCTCAACCCCCACCTGCCAGCATTTCCCGATTCTTTTCTGTGCTTTATTTTTTTCCATAGCATAGTGTGACATACCAAATATATTATATATGTGTAAAGTCCTGTGCTAGATTTTTATTTCCCCGAGGGTAGGGAGTTTGATAGTTTTTTTCATTAATCTGTCCCCGCTATCTAGAATATCATTGGCACATGTAGGCACTGAGAATATATTTGTTCTGGGTCTATTGAATTCAGGACCCATTGAAAAATAAGTGGGTATACGGATTTCCTTTGTAGAAGACTGAATTCCCCCATGCTCATGCCACCTCCCAGGGCCCTTACCGGAGCTGTCAGCTGGCCTTCTGTGACACCCGTATCCCTTCTCGTCTCTAATTTAAGAGAACCTTGATTTTCTGATTTCTAGTTGAATCTACCTTCTAGTTGGGCTTCTCTTCCTCTTACCAGTTTGTGTGCCTTTGAACATTGTTCCCTGCTGAAATTTATTATTAATGTATAAGGAATGTTGATTTATAAGTGATGAAATAATGTTGTCTTATTCTGTGCTTTATTTTGTACTTTTCTTTCCCTTTTTTCCAAATGGCATTCTCAGGATAAGAAAGATAAAAGAACCTCAGCAAGTTCTACGAGTTCATCTTGCTCTAGAAGATATGTTTCATCAGAAAAGAGAAAACTGGTAAGTGTTTAGATACTATAACTAACTCTGAAAGTTATTTATATTAGAATTTGTATGTACAGTTAGAAAGTTTATGATATAAATTCCTCCACTACTTTTTCATTAGTTTTTTTCTTTGTATTATACTTGCTTTTTGATAGCCAATGGAAAGACAGCAGGGTTGGTTTTTTTTCTTCCTTTCATTCACCAAAAACCATTTATCAAGTTCCTTATTTATTTGTGCTGGTAGACCCTATCAGTTGGAATTAGATAACATAGATTTAAATTTAGACATTTTAAAGTATTTTCCTATATATAGTTATATTTGTCTTTATAATTTTCTTTTGAGGTAGCCAAGGAGGATACAGTGTTTGCATTTTCAGATTCGGAAATCAAGATCCGGGAGGTTTAAGTGACTTGTCCAAGGACAAAATTATGCAGCAAATTTTCACTTAATGTCATAGATAGGTTCTGCGACCTTTAAGCAAAATGATTTCTAATGAAACTGATTTTACTGTAGGTTAAGTGCTAGGAACAAGAGTTAAGTTCCTATAGCATCTCATCAAAGTTATAACAAAATGATAAAGGAGATGGTGTTATTCAAGGACCTGCTGCATCCAGCAACAAAGCCAAGTCCAGAGTTCTTTCCACTCTCACACAAATAATTAGAAGCAGGACAGCAAACTAAACACATGAAGCTAGTGCATGGGTGGTTGGTGAAGCACTTACCACATTCTAGTTGAAATTAGGTTTGTGTCAGGATAGCCACAGAGTTATGGGTGATAAGAAAAAGTAGTGGAGTGCCCTGCATGCAGAATTGTTTTTAAGAACTTGTTTGTTTTCATATAATGAAACTGCTATTTCAACTTACTGTTGGTACATTAACCTTCTTCAGACACTGATTTCATCATATTTCCTCTCCATTAAAAAAACCTTCACTCCCTTTTCAGTTTGTCATTCAAGACCCTCTTAAATTTGGTCACACTCTAACTCTCCAGTTTTCTTTTTTCTTCTTCCTCAAAAGTTCTGTTTCTTGCTAGGCTGGTTTGTTTTCTATCTGCTGAATTGGCTCCAGGCATCTTTAGCTTCTTAGAATGCTTAAGCACTCTTAGCTGAGAATGCCTTTTTTCTTTTACCCATTAATCTTTATTCAATCTATAGTTAACCTTTAGCATATATTTTGTCCACTTCTCTTCCTAGGTATGTTCTAACTTTTGGCGGTTGATGTTTTAAACAGTCTTATAACTTACTGACTACTGTTCTGCTTTGGTGCTTAGTTGTATCCTTATATTAGGTTATTTGTACATACTCTTCTACTTCTCTGTATTTTTTACTTTAAACTCTTTAGGACAGGGGCTATATCCTGTTCCTCTCTTATTTTTCTTTTGCCTAGCCTGTATCCCAGAATACACAGAGACACAGGGTGGTAGAGTAGAGAGTAGACAGATCTGCTGCTGACCTGCTCTGTGACATTGAGGAAGATAATTTGCTCTGTTTGAGCCTTGGTTACTTGATCTATAACATGGGGATGATGATAATATCTGTCTCAAAAGATTATTGGAAGGATTGATTAAATTGTTGTTTGAACCTATTCACTAGAACGTAAGTATGGGGAAAAACAAACTGTCTCCCAGTCTCCTTCCCTGTAACTATAGTGCCACTGCACAACTCATATTTCTTAAATGGTATATTTTTTTCTTTCAGAAATCAGATCATATGGACATTCTGAACTGTAATGTAAAAAGAAGACAAGATCTGAAAAGGTAAATTCTTCCTTTTTTGGTACTTTTTTACTTCTTTGGCCTAGAATTGAGAATCTAAATAATTAGACTTGCAAAATCATTTGCTTACTGTGATTAGTACTGTTTTGAGTGCAAATATTTCTAGCTATTGTACATCACATTTTATGATTCTTGAATTGTCTTAATATAAATTTGAGGAAAAGTTGAGTGAAATAAAACATATTTCAGAATTCTGTATACATAAAAGATATCAAATAAAATGTAGATTTTTATCTCAAGTGATTTGATTTTGACACAGCAGAGCAATCTTGCAGCTGATAATGTTGAGAAATTATTGTTCCTGCACTATGTCATATTTTAAAATGTTGGTTACTAAATTTTTAAATAATCTAATTATAATAATTTTTTCACAAAATTTCACATTCTTTATTGCAAGAGTTCAATCTAGGATGCTGCTATTCAGCCTTAGGTGAATATTGATTTTATACTCATTTGTAAAAAAAAAAAAAAAAAAAAAAAGGGATATTTGCTGTATGTCTGATTTATCTAAAAAGATCTCAGAACTTTAGTATTTTGGGTTGCAAATATAAAACTGAATTATTGCATTGTAGCATTTCACAAAACTAGTTGGTAAGAGGTAATTTTAAAGTTTAATTTTGTTGGTGTTTTAAAAGGTATGATAATGTTGAGTCTTTATTTAATTATGACCATATAAAACATGGTGCATAGATTTCCATGAAATATGCAGCACAGGGCTATTGTGAAGAACAAATAAAATAGGAATATGGAAATGCTCAGATAACTACCAGTTCCTATTGAAAATTTTATTTGTTTTGCATGTTGTTTTCCTGACTTTTCTTTAATATGGTTGACATCTTACATGATATACCATTAGTGCTAGTCAAAGTCCAATAAAATTTAAAGTTTTGTATTTAAATGACCACTTCATAAGTTGCATAAGTGTGTAATCAGTATGTTGTAAATCTGAAACTAATATGACATTATGTGTTAACTGAAATTGAAAAATTAAGAATATTTTTTAAAAGAGTAATAAAAACGATTTAGTTTTCTTTTATTGTTACTTATGAACAGATAAATAATGATAGGCAGTCTTTTTGTAGGAATAGATAGGAAAGTAAATAAAACCAGGTGAAGAGTCAGGTTTAACTCCTGTAAAAACTCTGAGATGTTTATAATTTGTTCTTCCATAACTATTTGGGAAGTCACTTAATTACCATCTCTTGGTAATGCTGGACTGTAATCTAATTGGGGGAAGGACTCCACTTGATGTGTCTCCCACTGCCTCTCCAGTGCCTCGTAGTGTGACAGGCGCTTAGAAAGCGCTCTAGGATTTATTAATATAAATTAATGGATTGCGTCATGGTGAAATTTTTTCCCCGTTCTTTCTGACTGCAAACTGGTATCTACGTGTATTAAGCTGGAGAATATTACTATCACCTGTAGCTATTGTATCTTCTAACATTTTTAGCAAATTTGTTTCTGACCTTTTTACTATGTTTATTTAAATTGTTGAGACCACTTTATGCATACAGATTTATGCCCTGCTTGTTTTTTGCTGAATATTATGTCAGTGTGTTTTATATCATTGAAAACTTTTCAAAACATCATTTTAAATGACTATATTTTCTCATAATTGATAAAATCGTTCTTAGTCATTTCAAAAATTTTTACATTTACCTTGTACTTGGCTTTTTGCTGTTATAAATAATCCTGAATTGAATGTCTTTTTTTTAGTTTATTTGTTATTTTTTTCACCTTGATATTCTAAAATGGGAATTACTGAGAAGTCAAAGAATATGAACTTTTTAGAATTCTTAATTATAATTTCAAATTCCTTTGTGGAACTGTAATCATTTTACATTTCCACTAGCAACAAATGAGAGAGGATCCATTTTACAACTCCTTGCCAATATATAATGTTATTTTAAAATCTTTGCTAACTTGATAGAAGGAAATGGTGTGTTGTTGTAATTAGCATTTTATGATTACTAGGGAAGTAAGATTTATTTCTCTAAATGTTTATTAGCCTTTCCCTTTTTCTCTTTCATTAATTTTCTGTTTACAGGATATTCTAGAGTCTTAGGACTTTTTGGTGTGCTTTTTATCGAATAAGGCTAATAAGCTATCATATATATGTATATATAAATATATACACACATATAAAACGCCATTTCCTAGTTCTTTGAATTTTGTTTATTAACTTTTAATACGCTAAAGTTTGAAAGTAAATAGTCATTTACATTTATTATTTTCTCTTGTGATTTTTCCCATGGCTTTTAAATTTAGGAAGCTGTCTGTTAAGAAATCAAATAAATATTCTCCTTTTTTCCCCTGTGGTTTTTAAGGGCTTGATATGAAATATAGCAATTATTATAATAATTACTATTTTGCACTTAAGTGTCTGGTATTTTGCAAAGCTATAAATTTGTTTTTGTTATTTCCCCTAAATAGCAAACCAATTATTCCAACACCATTTGTGGAATAATCCTTTTTATCTCATTCTTAATGTAGTTATTTCCACTTTTTAGGAAGTTTACATCAGTCTAGTTCTGTCCTTTCCTAACTAAAATGGTACAGTGAAACTGTAATGTAACTTGGGTTTCTGTGTTGCTTTACAGACCGAATGTAGACCCTGACATTCCGAGAAAGAGACCAAAACTCACTTCGTCATCCCAAGGACCTGTTACACTCCAAGAAGCATCATATTCTAATGATAATCAAATTATTACACAAAGTCCTTCAGATGGAACTAAAAAACATAAAAGTAAATGCATAGATTTGAAAGTGAAAGATATTAAACTGACAAATGTTAGGAGTAACCTTGACCATGAAATTAAAAAACATAGCAGTTCTAAAATTGCCAAAGATGTGAAACCTGAAGGCCAGGCCAGTGAAAGAGCATGGCCTCGTGTACTTGCTCAGCGGGAGAAGATGAAGGAGCCCAAGAAAGAAAGGCACAATAAATATAGAGACAGTTCTGAAAGACATGTTGTGGAAAAATGCAAGAGAATTCAATTTTCTCAGGATTATAATTTCAACAAGATAATTAAAGAACCCTGTGAATCCAGAAGAAGGAAAGTTAGTTTCAAAATTCCAATAAAATCTCACGATATCCATCAGAAACTTGTAGAAGAAAATGTTTTCCTTTCAGATTCCAGCAAGCCAAGGACTAAGCAGAAGAAAAAAGGACGCCTGGAAAGCTTTCAGGGTCCATCAAATTTGATGAGGCACAAAAGTAAACATTTATTTTCAGATTCCACTTATAAGCAGACAGTTCATGAGTGGAAAGGAAAATCTCATCATGAGCATCAAGAAAGTAATGATTTAACTTCAAGTGAAAACCTAACCCAGGTAAGGTATTGCAAAATAGAGACTGCAGGTTTTAGCAGAGAGTAATATAGTTCCCATTACTGATAACAATCACAGAGGGCTGGTTTAAATATAGTCAGGAAGATATGTACTGGTTTCTTTATTTTACCCCTTCAATTCCATCTTCCTTAGGAAGGTATCCTGGCACCTATCAAGGATCCATAAAAGAAGAGAATGCATAAAAATGTAGAAGGACGCAGTTATAGGTAGTCCTTTATAAAAAGCACTGTGGCAGTCTCTTAGGCTCTTCTTTGACCCTGGGTGCTGTTGAATAGCCAGGTTTTAGTCTTCTGAATAGCTTATTACTTCAGCAAATTATTTTTTAAGTGCCACTCTGTGCCAGGCATTTCGATAAACTAGAAGGGACACACCTCTGTATTCAGAGGCTTATGCATGTGAGAAGATGCACAGCAACCACCTAAGTCTGATAGTACTTAGCGCTCAGTGTGGGAATTCACAGCAGGCAATGAATGTAGCCTTGGTACACTGTGGGGGGATTAGTTAAAGGTTTACCAAAGGGAGGTTATTTAAACTGAGAACTAAGGAATGAATAGGAATCACTTGGGGGAGGGTGAGATGAGGTGAGGTGGGATGGGAGAGGGAGGGATGTTCCAGGCAAAGGGAACTAACTGCGTGTGCAGAGGTGCAGGCTGGAGAGTGCAGCACAACTGTTTCCCTTTTAAATAATTGGAATAAATTGGCATTTGTGAACTCGTTTGAGAACCTGTTCTCTATAGCAAAATTATTAACTTTTAAGAAAACTTCTAGAATTTTAGAATTTCAGAAAAATTTAGAGAGTGCTTATAGATGGGAGTGGTTGAATTTACCTGCTTTTAACTGTTGGGACTGTAGATTGCAGTGGTAAAGTACTTGCTATGAAAAATGGAGGGATAATAACTAGGGAGGCCAGAAGAGCTTGAGAGAGAGCGAACTCTCCATTCAGTGTCCTTGAAGGGTTCCAAAAAGGGAAAGAATTGAGTTTGTTCTTGTTGTTGCTTTCCTTTTCATTTATGTTTATATGTCATTTTTATTTTCAGTCACAGCTGTTGTAGATTATCATATTAGTTTCAGGTATACACCCCAGTGATTAGACATTCCATGACTAAGTGATCACCCCAACTGCATACATAGTTGTTAGGATGTTATTGACCATATTTCTTATGCTGTACTCCATATCATGACTGTTCTGTAACAACCGCTTTGTGCTTCTTAATCCCTTCATCGTTTTCACTCACCTTCCCCAACTCCCCTCCCATCTGGCAACCTTCAAAATGTGCTCTGTATCCATGACTCTGCTTCTGTTATGCCTGTTTTGTTTTTTAGATTCAGTTTTTGATAGATATGTATTTATTGCTATTTTATTGTTCATATTTTTATCTTTTCTTCTTTTTAAAGAAAACTCTTTAGCATTTCATGTAATACTGGTTTGGTGGTGATGAACTCCTTTAGCTTTTTCTTGTCTGGGAAGCTCTTATCTGGCCTTTTTTTCTAAAGGATAGCTTTGTTGGTTGTAGGTCCCTGCTGTGTATCACTTTGAATATTTCTTGCCAGTCCCCTCTAGCCTGCTAGTTTCTGTTGAGAAATCAGCTGACAGTCTTATGAAAGCTCCCTTGTAGGTAACTAGTTGTTTTTCTCTTGCTCCTTTTAGGATTCTCCCTTTGTGTTACAACTTTTCCAATTTTAATTATGAGGTGACTTGGTGTGGGCCTCTTTGGGTTCATGTTGTTTAGGACTCTACACTTCCTGGACTTGTATGTGTATTTCCTTCACCCAGTTAGTGAAGTTTTCTGTCATTATTTTTTCAAATAGGTTTCCAATTTCTTGCTCTCTCTCTCCTCCTTCCTGCACCTCTGTGATGGGAACGTTGGTGTGCTTGAAGTTGTCCCTGAGGCTCCTTACACGGTCCTCAGTTTTTTGGATTCTTTTTTATTCTTGCTGTTCTGAACATTGGTTGTTTTTAGCTTCCTTATATTTCAAATTGCTGATTTGATTCTTGGCTTCATCCACTCTACTGTTGATTCCTGTAGATGGTTCTTTATTTTAATTAGCGTATCCTTCATTTCTGAGTGGATCTATTTTAAGCTGTTGAGGTTCTCACTAAGCTCATTGAGAATTCTTATAACCAATGTTTTGAACTCTGCATCAGGTGGATTGCTTGTCTCCATTTTGTTTAGTTCTTTTTCTGGTGTTCTGTTCTTTTCTTTCATTTGGGCCGTGTTTCCTTGTCTCCTCATTTTGGCAGCCTCCCTGTGTTTGTTTCTATATAGTAGGTAGAGCTGCTATATATTCCAGGCTTGGTAGCATGTCCTAATATAGTAAGTGTCCTATAGGGTTCAGTGGCACAGTCTCCCTGTTCACCTGAGCTGGGCACTTGAGGTGTGCCCCGCCCCCAGTATGGGCTGTGTACACTTTCTCTTGTAGTTGAGCCTTGATTGCTGTTGGCATGTTAGTGGGAGGGATTTACCCCCAGGCTGATCAGCTGCAAGGACTGGCTGTGACCATTGACCAACATGGAGGATCAGTCATGCTGGGGCCTACCCCACAAAGCAGGACTTACTTCAACAGGGCTCTGGTGCCTGCTGAATTTGCCCCTTGAGTGTGTCACTTATGTGGTGGTTGGGTGGTTGTGCTTCAGTGTGGTCCGAAGCTGTCCACTGGGTGCACTGGCTTGGGTGCTTCCCAAAATGTGCAGGATAAGGCCAGCCACCTCTGCCTGGGGCCACCCACCATGACATACAAGGTGATCTGCAGATGGCTGGTACTTGTGTTGGGCTTAGAGGTATCCAGGCAAGGCCAAGCTGTCTGTGAACCAAGGCTGGCTGCTGCTAGGACCAGGCCTAGGACCACTTACTGGTAACTGAGAGGTATGGAACTTGCTGAGGTTAGATGCTGCTTATTTAAGAGTTTAGGAAAATCTGAAGCATGAGCCGAGACAAGCCATTTTTATGGAGAATTCACTGGAAATAGCTTGTTGGCGCCGAAAGTAGGTGGAGCAGGGCCTCAAGGAATCTCCAGAGTGGGGCAAACAGTGTGAGCCAAGTTGATAGAGTCTCAGATATGGTGCCTGCCTGCAGGCTGTTTGGGGTGAGGGCTCATCAAAGGAATAGTAGCCTCTACCAGCACTTCTGTCCGGGAGAAAGCTGCTTCCCCAGTTCTCCCCCAATGCTGGGCAATTCAGGGAAGAACTGAATTCTTCCCCTCATGTCTCTGGTGCCTTTGAAGCTGCTGCCTCTGCACTGGAGCTCTGAGGGAGTGAATCTGAGAAAGTCCATGCATGGGCCCTTTAAAAAGAACTGCCTGGGACTCCAGAAGCCTTCCTCTCCCTCAGCCTCAATCCCTGCTTGTTTTTACAGTGAGGGGGATTCTCTTTCTGGCACTGGAACACAGGGCTGGGCGGGCCTGATGTGGGGCTGAGACCCGTCACTCCTCAGAGGGAACCTTTACAACTATGATATCCCTCCCAATTTTTTCCCCAACACTAGCAGATGTAGGACCAGCCCATCTCCACCCCTTTTACCAGTCTCGTGTGGCGGCTTCTTTAATCCCTAGTTGTAGGACTTCTATTCAGCCGGATCTCAGGTGGCTCTGAATGAGTACTGTTCTATTGTTCAGTTGTAATTTTGATATGGTTGTGGGAGGAGGCGAGCACCACGTTCACCTATACCGACTGCATGGCCCGAAGTCTTTATTGTTTTCTTAGAGGAAATACCTCCAGATTTCTTGTGTTATAACCAGTTCCCTAGAATAAAATAAAAGAAAGGAAGTTGAACTTGCCACTGTGTTCAGTGACCATCTTTGTGCCATTGCTTTGTGGTCCCCTGGGCTGCACATCTAAGGATCGGTATGAAAAAGCCTGCGTGCTTCTGATAGTTACTTTTGGTCTCTGCAGAATTACTGCGCAAACCAAAAGAAGTACAGAGCATGAATATTAAGTTGTAGGGGAAGAAGTTTGTGGATGATGACTTGCCAGTTATTGAGTTAAAGCTCTTTATGAACTGTTCCTTTGATAGCAGCCTTTGTGACCAAGTCATTTAGACACAGGAGCAGCCAGTGAATATTGTTCTTATCTTGGATATATTATCTTCAGCACATTGTAGACGGTAGAGAATCATCTTAATATTATGTTAGTTCTTTTTTCCTCACAAATTGTTCAATAGATGACTATTTCCCTAAAATAATGATTGTGCTTTACAAGGAAATAACTGTGTTTTCTGGATTTAATAGTCCTGTTGTGCTTTCCAAAGTGAAAATAACTCCTTTTGTTGCCTAGGCCTTACAGCCCCGTGATACAGACCTCTCTCAGACTGCACCCGCTCCCAGTGTTGCAAGTTAGGGTTCTAGAAACCATGGCTTTCGTGCCACTTTTTCAAACTCAGTACTTCAAGTCTGTGAGGTAGGAGTTCATCAGTTTATCAAACGTTAATTAAAAGTACCTGTCCTATATCAGGTACATTTCCAGGTGAATAAGATGATCTTTACCCACAAGAAGTTCACAGGGAGGCAGATTAGTAAGCAAATACAGCTACAGTGCAGTGAAGGAAATATCGGAGCTCTAAGAGTTGGGCTGGTGTCAGGATAAATTTGGGGGTAACTTTGAGGAAGGGCTCATGAAGGTGGAAATTCTTTGGCTTGGCAGTCAAGGGTGTGGAGAGCCAGGACTGGAAGTGCCGACTCGCCAGAGCAGAAGGCCCGGTGTGTGCGGTGGCATGGAGCCGTAAAGTTGCATGGCCCGGGAGGACGTGGGCACTCCAGTTGAGATGTGTAGAGAATCTATTGGAGGGGAAGTAAGAGAGGAAGCCAGGGTCTGGACAAGGGATTATTTTGTATTCCAAGAGAAAAATCTTATCTTGTATCCTGTGAGTGGTGCAGAGCCACTGAAACATAATGAAGGAGGTGACATAACCAGGTTCCCAGTTTTGGTCACTCCAATAGATAAAACCATTGTTACCCTCGTTACTGATATTCCCTTTTGTCATCCTCAGGCTTTATCCCAATCCAGGTATTTAATGAAGCGTGGTAGGGAAAGGCAATTAAATACCCACTAAGACTTTTTTTAATAGGGAGGAAGTTTTCAAGGACAATTGACATGAACGTTTCTGGATATTGTGGTGATATAAAATTTATTAAAGTCATTGGAAGTGGCCTGTGGTCCAAGAAAGTGTAGGGTTGTACTAACCTAAGCAAAAAGAATAAGAAAACTTTGAAGATCAAGACTTATAGGGAGTTCTGATGATAATCTATAGCTCGCTAGGCATTTCTTAGTTGAAGAGAACCTTAAAGATCTAGTGAGATTTAATGTCAGTTGGAGAGGGGAATGTAAAATCCCAAATCCTGGAATGGTACAGCTATAATGGGCCTACATGTGAGATGTGTATAGTTTTATATCTATATCAGTGAAGACTGGCTTTGGGAAGTTAGGGTGAAACTGAATTCCCAATAGAGCAATGTAATTTATACCCTATATAGCTTCCTAGAATATGCACGTGAGCTTGGTATTATCTTGGAGATTTCTCAGAAGATGATTTGGTTCAGTAGTGGCTTTTGCTGAGTTCCCTGTTACCTGTACAGAGGGTCAGGTAGGTCTCATCCACTCAGGAAAAGTGCCAGTGAAAAATTGGAATTAGTAGAGAGATTTTCAACCTCTGCCAGAAGACAGTATAACTATGCATTTTTCAGCCTTTCCCCCTCAGTTATACTGTAATCTTCAAGGTCCCTTTGTTGTCATGTCATTTCACTTTTAGAAATGGCTCAGTTCCTCCTGGATGCGAATTTCCCAGCACCAAAGACCAGCTCATTTGCCTTTGCATGGTTCTCTCTATTTCTTAGGGGAGCATGTGCAATAGTCTCATTCTTAGAATATGAGTATTTTTAGTAATATATGAATGAGTAAACCCTAAAGACTTTCTACTCTGTTTCATGACTTGAAAGAATGAGGCTTTCCTAGTCAAGGGGCAGTCTCTCATCTGGGGACAATTTCACCCCTTTCAGGGGCATTTGGCATAGATTTGATAGAGGCCTTTTTGGTTTTGAAGATTGGGAGGGGGTTATGCTACTGGTTTCTGGTGGACTGAGGTCGGAGATACTGCTGAGCATCCTACAATGCACAGAACAGCCCCAGCACAAAGAATTATCCGACCCCAGTGTCCATACTGCCAAGGTTGAACAACCTCGCAGTAGCTCTATGCTTCATTTTGAACTAATAAAATCACTTTTCTTTTCAGATTTTTGAAGCACGATGCTCTTCAGTGTCATATGAAATTATTCAAGATACAGATGAAGAGGTTAATGCTATACTTATTTACATTGAATATTGTTAATGGAATTAAATCAAACAGTTCCTATTTCAATATAAATAATGACTTTGAAAACCTTGGTAATATGAAAATAACACCGATATCTGTACTTGCAATATTTAAGTTTTATTTGATTATGAAAAACTATTTGGAAAAGTATTTACATTTACCTGATCACCTTTCTGCCTTTGTTTCTTATATGTTTTGATGAGCACGGAGCACATGGCCTGCAAGTTAACATAAATTTTGATTTAATGTTATCAGGCATTTGCACACTTATGCCTGGACTTGCCAAAATGCAGTTAGATACAAATTTTTTTTTGCCCATTTTCCCTAATCAGCAATAACATGAAAATATTATTCAGTGGAGGTGAGAGAGAGTGTATGTGTGTATACATATATAATATATATATTTTTTTTACCTGCTGCATCATTCATTTCCCAGCTATAATCTCCTGATTGATCTTCATAGAATTATGGCATAGAATTTTGGCATAGAATTTTATGTTCCCTGGTCCTGAATTAAAATTAGATTTATAGAATACTTTGTATTTTTCTACTTTTAAGAAGACTTTAAAAGATTTTATTTAATTATTTATTTTTAGGCAGACAGGAAGAGAGGGAGAAAGAGAGGGAGAGAAACATCAATGTGTGGTTGCCACTTGTGCACCCCTCCCTGGGGAACCCAGCCCACAACCCAGGCATGTGCCCCAACTGGGAATTGAACCCACGACCCTTTGCTTCGCAGGCCTGCACTCATTCCACTGAGCTACACCAGCTGGGGCTATTTTTAAGAAGACTTTAAAACCATATTGATTGTAACAGGTTTTTATTTGTTACAGTCAGTTGTATTTTTCTGTTTTGTGGGCATGTGCCCTTGATAGAAGAAAGATTTCTCACCTCTGCTCTAAGGCCAGATTTAGATTTGAGTTTTTGATAGTTCATAAACAACCTTAGAAATCTCAATAGGAGTGCTTATCATCCAGATAAAAATATATTTGGCCCCTAAAGTACTGTGAAGTGAGAGTGGAGATTAGGATTAACTTAATTTGAAGGTCTGCTATTACATACTAGGCTGTGTGTGAGGAGCTTCACAGTATTTCATAATTTCATTTAATTCTCACAAAAATACTGAAAGAAAAAGCATATTTAATATTCCTATTTTGTAGATGAACAAACTGAGACCCAAGGTAGTTAAATAGTTTGCTTGGCTAAGATTACTAAAGTAATAAGAGAAGAGCTATTTGAAAACATTGTTATGTTTATAAGTCTGTATTCTTTTACCATGCTGCCAAAATATTTTTGTAAATATTTTTCTTTCCACAGACTATTCCATTTAATTGCTTTCTTCTTATTAATCTTCGGACTAAAGAATTCAAAAATAGTTTACTGCGGGTCTTTTCCAATCTAGATGCAGATAGTGGAAGAGCTTCATGCTGCCCGTGTGGGGAAAAGCGTGGACTTGCCTGTGGTTCCCCCTCCCGGAGAGCTGTCCAGCATGGAGATCGACTTGGTGGAAGACGATGTGCATTCCTCTGCTGGTACACCCTGTTCGCACATGATCATGTCTGCGGTCTCCTGCGCTTTGTTAAGAATGAATGTGCCAACATGCAGTTTTTATAATATTTAGATGAAGGATGTTAAAATGTGCTCATTTGAAATAATAAAGTTTGGTGTATTTTAGCTATAGGAATAGCTGTATATTTGTCTTATCATCATTTGTTTTTATATCTCACATTATTAGGCAGACATATTTTCTGTTTCTCTTTTGCCAAGGGGCAGTAATCAGAGTTATGAGTTGTCTTTTGTTCCTGCTTTTAATCATCATTTTTAACAATTTCAACTAACTAAACCACTGATCAGAAATAATACAAATTGCTCAAAGGTATTATATGCCTAGATTTCTTATTCATATAGAAAAATTTTGATCATTTGTACTAGTGGGAGAAGATATTGATAGATATTATCCAAAATCTGTTAGTATACTATTTTGAATTTATAAAAATAGTAATGCTGCATTATATTCACACTGAATTTTTCAGTTTACTGTTTTCATGTGCATTAAACCTGATTCTCACAATGGCACCATAGAATAATGGTGCTAGTATTATCTGTTTTCTTTCTTTTGCATATATTTTTCTTTTCAATCATATTCACTCAGAGTATATTAAAATTAGCTTATAATTCCTAAGTGCACAACTACCAGTGAGGCAAGACAGTTTGGCAACATAGTTTACTACTGGGAAAAGTCAGTTTATGATTTAAATCCATTGGTGAGCAATTCATAATATTCTGCTGGTGGACAATTATTACTGTTCTTTCTCTTAAGAACTGGAGTAAATGCATTTTTGCTTTTGCTGTCTGAAGGATTGCCTTCTCTTAAGAAATGCTGTCAAAGTTGAATGATATCAAAATTTAGTTATTAAAGAAGTCTATTATAATCAAGTGTCATGAAATCTTAACTTTGCTCTTTTTCTCCAGCAAATACAGCTTCAGACAAACAACTTCTAATTGTTATTGATACAAATATTCTGATGAATCATCTCAAATTTGTTAGAATTTTGAAGACAACAGAAATCCCAGGTATTTATAAAATATATTTGCATAATCGGCTTAAGTTAAGAAAATAAAACAGCCTTCCCAGGTTAACCTAGCTATCTAAACTGACTCTTCTTTGATCTCCAATAGTATTTGTTGTTGTGACATTCTTGTGACACATCTGGTTTTAATTTTCATTTTTTATGTATTATCACTTCCTTTAGATTGCGAATTCCTTACTTTATAATTCAATTTTCCAACAGCAGTTAGATTTAGTAGCTGTAGATATTTGTTGACTTCCGAGACATCTTTTTTACTTTTTAGGCTTTGACAGGCTTGTGTTAATAATTCCTTGGGTTGTGGTGCAAGAGCTAGATCGTATGAAGGCAGGAAAACTACTGAAATATGCCCAGCACAAAGCCGTACCTGCAGTCCGCTTTATCAACGACAGTCTCCGAGATCAAGACAGAAAACTATGGGGTCAGTCCATACAACTTGCATCTCAGAAACTTTGTAAGTATTGTTCTCTTGCTGTGCTTCCTGATTGAGATTTGTTTGGGTACCGACTCATTGGAGGGAAATGATGAAAAACTTATGAAAAATTTATAACCATTGAAATGTGAAATGGCAGGTCATAGTGATGGGTTGGGGTATTCTATAAGGCTTGGTTTGGGGGTTTTTGGTTTTTAATGTTTCTCCTAGATTTTATATCTGTATTTAACAGATACTGACTATAGTTCAGTGTGCATAGTGGTATATGATAATGCTACATTGGATTCTTTTTTAAAATACCACCATTGAGTGATGAGACCCATAAATGATCAAAGTTTCTAATCCATCACTACATGTAGTTATGTAGTGCAGAGGCAGGCATTGTTTTCCTCTAGTTTGTCAGATTCTGTAACAAGGAGGTGTTTTTATAATAAAGATATATAGATTTTCTCCTGATTTCATTTTTTCCCATATTAGTTTAATTCACTTTTTAAATCACTCTGGTCTTAGAACCTAAGTGTGCTCTTTATGTTTTATGTGACTTTTGTGAAAAAAAAAATCTGTGTGTCAAGCCATACTGTTGCCTCTGCGGAGTTTATACATCTGTTTAGAGGATTTATTTAATTCCTTAAGACTTTGTTTCTCCTAATTCAGAATTATTTATATATGTAGATTTATGCTGCTTTAAATCTCATGGACTTATGTTACCTACAGTACCCATATTCACCTTCAGCTACGAAAGAATTCAGCCTAAGTGAATATAATTACGGTATTAGTGCTGCAAGGGATTTTGGTACAGCTGCTTAGTCTTACGTGTTTGAAGAAAAAGAGCCTCCACCATTTGTTCATTCCCTCTATTTTTAAATATTTAGTAGCTCTTAGTATACTCCAGCTACGATAGTTATATATTCTGAGTGGGAACTTCATCTGATTTGTAGAGCTTTTAAAGGAAAATCACAAATATCACTTATTAGAGTTAAAAATATTAAATAGTTGAAACATTAAATTGAACACCTTAGATGGTCTTTTTTTATTATGTAAAATATAAAATGCAGGCAGAGAGAGAATAATATCATCAATCCCTTTGTACTTATCACTCATTTTCAGTAATTATTAACATTTGCCATTCTTGTTTATTCTCTTTTTTTATTCTTCCCCAACTCCTGGAACTTTTGCAATAGTTTGAAGTAAATCCCAAATATCACATCATACCATTTTTACCTATATATACTTTGTGTGCTGCTAACAGATTTTTTTTAAACACCTATGTAATTAACAAAATTAACCCCTGATCCAAGCCATTATTTCAGTAGAGCCCTAGTCCTTAAAAAGAGGTAGAAATTTTGCTTATTTTTAATTCATTTTTCAGTTTGTTGATACAAATTATATTTTATTATGTAATAATATAGATAATTATGATAATAATACACACACTTTTATGGCCATTATTCTCCAGACCCTTTTCCAAATGCTTTACAGCTGATATCTCATTCAAACCTACAGTCCTGTAGAAGACACTCTTATCAGCCTCATCTCGCTGGCGAGAAAATGGGGACACAGAGAAATGAAGCATTTGTCCTAGATAGGCATTCCTTCAATAGATTAGCTTTGAAAATTGCATTAAAGTGTTTGTTTTAGAATAGTTATTTTGGCCACATTTTAAATTTTTATTTATTTACTTTTATTTTTTAAAGTTGATATGAGAGAGAGAGAAACATTGATTTTTTTTGTTCCACTTATTTATGCATTCATTGGTTGAATCTTGTACGTGCCCTGACTGGGAATCGAACCTGCAACCTTGGCACATTGGGACGACACTCCAAACAGCTGAGCTACCTGGCCAGGGCACAGTTATTATTTTTAGATGCTTATTATGTTCCTTTGATTTTTCTGTTTTCATGTGCTTTTTGCTGCTTTGGCTTCTTCAAGTCTATGTTTTTTGATGATTAAGGAGGAGAAATCACAGTAGTTGTCTCAGACTTCTGTGTTGTTTCAGTTTCTCTGTGTCTTCCTAGAAATCCATGTTTCACTTTAATGTTTAAATCTTATTATTTGATCTTATTTTTGTTATATCACTGAAATTGCTTTTAGTTGTAAAGTTGTAGATAGAATAATAGATTATTTGTGTAATTCTCTATGTCAGATAATACATAAAGTACTTAATAGTTTATGACTTGAAGTAGGTTATAATTCTCATGTCTTTGTTATGTGAAAAGCTTAAACAGGTTGATTAGAAAAACTAAATATCCCTTTCCCCTAAGTGGATGAAGATTATTAATAGGAAATTCACAAAAAGGAGAAATACAGCTAGTCAGTCCTTTGGTCACTGCATATAGTATCCTGTCTGAGAGCCAATTTTAATGTTGCTAATTTCTCATGTATAAAAACTTTTAGATTTATCTTTCACTTTTTCCTTTATTTCTTTTTATTGCTTCTAAATTTAGAAAGTTGCTTTTTCTCAACATCTGTGAGGAACACTTACAGTGCTCCAGTGCTTTGGAAATACAAGTTAGTAACTTTTCAGGAGAGCAGTTTATCAGTGTGTATCAAGAAGCCTGAAGATATAGTTCTCTTTCTAGAAATACATCCAAAAGAAATAATCACAGATGCTTACAGTGGTTTATATAAAAATGTTCATCTCAGCATCATTTATACAGCAAAAAACGTGAAACTTCACTAATAGAGAGGTTACATATAATTCTATAGGCATATAAGAGCTTACTGTATTTTGAAAAATGTTAATGACATGTAATGTTAAACAGAATTTGTAGAATAAATATTTCATGAATATTCTTACAGTTTTAAGTGTGTTTTTTAGTCCTGTGTATCCTAGAAAAAAGTGATCAAACAGATATTTTTGAACTCTTGATACCTTTAGAGCAGTGCACTATAACTTTTAAACCTCCTCTTGTCTGCTGAATTGAGTTGTTTAAAATTAACTCATGATTTTGAGCTTTCTACTTTGCATTATTGTGGTATTTACTCTGCGACCTAAAATAAGGAAAATTGTCTGCCGTAATATATGTCTGTCTGGTTGGCTCACTGGTTGTCCGATTAAAGAATTGAATTAAATACCTTTCAGGCTTATGCTCTGAGATCAGCTGCATTCTGTCTAGACTTCACGATGAGATTGTGAGCTCCTAAAAAGTTTGTTTCTACATCTCCATTTATGTAGCACAGTGACCTGGCACAGATTCAGTCCTGTAAAAGTATTCATTGCAGGAATGAATGAGTTTTCTAGTTTGAATGTTTTAGAGGATTAACTAATATAGGCTAAAATTTGAAGGAAAAAAAACGTTATAATCTGGGAACATTGCTCACTGGCCATTATGTTTTGAATTGTAGTGTGTAAAGAACTCCCCAAGGGCTGAAATCAGTCTTTGGGTCCAGGGTCCAAAGGTTGTTATCCTGAGGTGGGTCTGGGAGTGTGGTCCTGCAATCTGTATTGTTAACAAGCACCCTGGGAGTTCTGAGGAAGGTAGTGTCAGGTCCTAGGAGAAACACTGTCTTTGGTCCTATTTCTGCACATTGCATTATTTGCACAAAAACCAAACTTTCACCACCTGCTTAAAAGCTTGGAGAATGCCAGAGGACAATTTGTCAGCCACTGATGAACATTTGTTAGAGGTTATTCTTTGTGTTCTCTGCCCAGGGCCCATAATGCCTTTTCCTGTATTACCGCGTTAGAGAGTAAGGAAAAGCAGACACTTGAGAATGGTTCTCTTACTGGTGGAAAAGTTGCTCATGATCTTTACAGATTTCTTTTAAGTTGAGATCTTTTAAGCATGTAGTAATCATAATTTACTAATGTAATCTCTAAGTGATTGAATTGAGATTAGAATTCATAGCTTTTGGTTTCTACTCTGGCATTTGACCTACTGATCATGTTTTTTGAGTTTATTGATGTACATAACCTATTCCGTGTTAGTAGAAAACTAACTACTTTTTCAAACTCACAACTATATGCTACCTGAGTTCTATTCCAAAGTTTTCAGGGTGTTGTTTTACTGTGTCTTATGTTCCTCTTCTTATTTAAAAAGGTTTTTTGTTCGTTTGTTTTAGATGCTTTTTGTATCTAAGTACATCCTAGATTATTTATATGGTACTGCACTTATTGATAATTGCTTTTGCTAAATTTGCAGATGGATTGAGTGATGAGAACAATGATGATCGAGTATTAAAATGCTGTCTTCAGTACCAGGAATTATTCCCTAGTTCTCTTGTTATTCTGTGCACGTGAGTTTCATGGTCATTTTATTTATTTATTTTTAAAATGGAAAATTATACCAAAGAATTTTTTTTATATCTTCACCTAAGGATGTTTATTGATTTTAGAGAAGAAGGAGGGGCATAGAGAGAAAGAGACATTGAGATATTGAGACATCGAGACATCGATGTCTGTGGGACCATAGATACTAACTGAGCCACTCGGTCAGAGCACCAAAGAATTTTCAAAAATTATACTTTATCTACCATACCAAGGCTCAAAAACATGTATATAGTACTTTATAAACCTGCCAGTGAACATACTCAGTTATATCTAGTATTTTTTTTCTTTTCTTTTCTTAAATGTTAATGGGTTTATTTGAGCCAAACTGATGACATATGCAAGGGACCAAGATCTGAAATGCTCTCCTACTTTTTTTTCTTTTTGAGGTCTAATTGACAGCATGTTAGTTTCTTGTGTACAACATAATGATCTGATTTTTTTTTTGTATTATAGATGATTACTCAATTAAGTCTAGTTAACACATCCATCACCATACATAGTTACAAAAAATATTTTTTCTTGTGATGAGGACTTTCGAGACCTAGTCTATTCACAGTTTTCAGATATGCAATAGAGTATTATTATTAACTACATTCACCGTGCTGCACTATCTCACCTTCTTATGTGTAAGCTATGGAAGGACAAGATTTGAATCTCAAGTAGATAAGTTTCATTTCAATTTCATTTATGTAATATTCAGAAAACTTTTGAAAACCAAGGAAATATAAGTTTACTATCCCATTGAAATAGTTGAGAAATAAAAATATGACATTTTTGGTTATGAGGCAAGAGGGTTAATTAATAGCATCTGGGCAACGGGCTGTTTATGCTGTAGTTGTGTCCTCGGAGCTGGACTAGAGTCCTGTGTCTACCACTTACCGGCTTTGTGACTCTGGAAAGTTGCTTAACTGGGTTTGCTCGTGTGTAAAATAAAGGTAGAATAATAACACCTGCCTCATGCGGTTATTGTATATGTAATCAGATACTCCATATGAAGGAGTTAGTGCCTTGCACATAGTATGAGCTCAGAGTTTTTTCTTCCTCCCTTCCTCTTCCTTCCTTTCCTCCATTTCCAACTAATGTTTTCGTAGCTTAGTTCTAAGGTGAAACTGCCATAATGCTGGCCAAGACTGCATTCATTATGTGTGAGAAAAGGCTCTGGGAAGCATTTCTCGCCATCTGTTAGATTTTGCTTCCAGGCGATCCTCTGTTTGGCTCAAATAAACTTTTGTAAAAATTTTAAAAAGAGAGAGAGAAAAGGCTCTAAAGGAATCAAGAAGAGCACTTTTAGTGTGACTTTTAATCATTGCAAAATAGAGTTTTCACAGTTTTATGATCTTACCTAAATTCTCTGTGAAATGGAGCTACTATGGAAATGAATGGCCCTAAGATTTTTCTTGTGAAGGGGGCTTGGTTAGTTATCATTTCAGCTGTCTTCAAAGATGTTATTCTTTTCAGTGTTAAAGGAAATATTAGAGATCTCTATCTGTAGGTTTAAAATTTTTTTAAAATCTAGAACATATCATCTCAGAGATTGTTGAAGGCTGAAATAGAATTAGTAATATGCTAATCATTTCAAATTTTAGATCAGCTAAATATGAGGCATAATTCTTACGTAATTGTTTTTTTAGTTCAGCTTTGAATGAAACTTAAACTGGTCAGACTTAATCAATTCTTTATTATTTCTGCTGTCACTCTTTTGTGATTAATAGATTTGACATTTTTTGGTGAAATGAAAATTTGTAGTCAAATCTTATTTTTCTCACATTGTCATTTTTCTAGATGAGCCTGTTTTTTTATTTTTATTTTTTCCCTAATAAAAGGTAGTAAGCCATTGATGTTACCTAAATGAATGATGATTAAAATATTAATTGGCAATGATAGTAGTAGGAGAACTTACTATAACGCTACATACTATACACCATTTTAAGTGCTTTGCTTACATTAACAATTCCAAGTATGGGCCAGCAGCCCACAGTTGATGTCTAGTCTGGTCCGTATCTCTCTTCTGAATTCTAAACTAGTGTGCTCATCTACTTACTTGATATCTCTACTTGGTTGTCTCATAGACATCTGAAAAGTACCATTTTCAAAAACAAACTCTTCATCTTTCCTTCTAAACTGTTCTCCATCTGATCAAAAGGCCCTACCTTCTATTCATTTGCTTTGAAAGCCAGATACCTAGGGATCATTTTGGTACTTGCCTTTCATTTTCCCCATAATCTATGTCTAGTTAACTAGTGGGTCCTGGATGGGCTTCTTTTCTTTATCATTCTTGCCACAATTCCATGTCAAGGCATGTTTTTTTTTTCCTCTTTTCTTCCTTTTCTATTCTAAGACTACTTTCCTTCCATACTTGTTCTCCTTCATTAATTCTTCAAAAAGTTACAATGTCTTTTTTATTTTTAATTTTTAAAACATTTCCTTATTGAGAATTCCAACAATATTCAAAGTAAAGAAGAGTTAGTAAAATCTCCTAAGTACCCAGCTATAGCAATTATCAAAATTAGTGTTATCTGTCTATACCTCCATCCATTCTCTGCCTTGCTATATGATTATTTTATATAGTTCTTTGTATTTTGAGGGAAAATGTACATACATGAAATGCACACATTTCAACTATAGGGTTGACACCAGATGCACTAGTGTAGCACACATCGCTCTCTACATAAAGAACACCTTCTATTCTATTAACTTTCCAAAAGAGTATTTTTGCTTTTTTCTAGTTCCTTAAGGTGGAGGCTCGGATCATTTATTTGAGACTGCTGTACATTTTCCTTTAAACACTCTTTTAATTGCATCCCACACATTTTGATATGTTGTATTTTTATTTTCATTTGGTTAAATATTCTTTATCATTTTCCTTATGACCTCCTCTTTGATCTATAGGTTATTGTTTCTTTTAAATATTTACACATTTTCTAGTTATCTTTATGTTACTCATTTGTGAAGTTTAATTCTGTTATGACTTGAGAACATACTTTATGTTGTTTGTATTCTTTTGCATTTGTTAAAGTTTGTTTTATGGTCTATCTCAGTGAATTTATGTGCACTTAAAAAATGTATATCTGCCTGCTGGTGTGGCTTGGTGGATTGAGCGCTGGACTGCAAACGGAAAGGTCACTAGTTTGATTCCTAGTCAGGGCACATGTGTGGGTTTCAGACCAGGTTCCTGGTTGGGAGCATGTGAGAGGCAACGAATCCAGGTTTTTCTTGCACATTCTCCCCCTCTCTTTTACCCTCCCTTTTCCTCTGTCTAAAATTAAATAAATAAAATCTTTAAAAAATGTTTATTCTGCTCTGTGGGTGCAGAATGCTATGAATTTCAATTAGGTCAAGTCAGTTGGTAGTGTTGTTCCGGTCTTCTGTAAAACCGTACCGATTATCTGTCTACTTATCCTATGATAACTGAGAGAGGAGTATTGAAATGTCTACCTATGACGGCGGATTTATCCATTTCCTTCAGTTCTGTTTCCCTTTGTGTATTATGAAGCTCTATGACATGACGCATACACATGTAGGATCATTTAGAATTGTCTTATTGGAAAATCATATAATCTCTCTGTTTTTCCTTGATAATATTTCTGGTTCTGAAGTCTCCTTTGTTAAGCATTAGTATTATTCCTCCAGTTTTGTTTTGGGCAGTATTTATATGGTATATCTTTTTCTATCCATTTACTTTTAACCAACCTGTGTCTTCATGTTAAAGTATTTTGTGAACAACATATAGTTGGTATTTTCTTTTTTGTCCATTCTGACAATCTCTGTCTTAATTAATGAATTTATACCATTCATATTTAATTGGTTGGATTAGAATCTACAGTTTTGCTAATTATTTTCTATTTGTTTTATCTGTTTTTATTTCTTTTCCTTGGTTAATTGTAAACTTTTTAAGGTACCATTCTATCTCCATTATTGCCTTATTTACATCTTCTTGAAAAATGCTTTTTTTAACTGTTACCCTAGTGTTTATAATATACATTTTTGCTTGATTAAAGTCTACCTTCAAATAATATTACATTTATTTACATGTAGTATAAGGATATAACAATAGTATATTCCCAGTTTCTTCCTCCTATTCTTGGTGCTGTTGTCATAGATTTTACCTTTATATAAATGATAAACACATAATACTTTGCAATTTTTTTTGCTTTACTCATTTACTGTTTAGAGAAATTAAAATGAGAAAAAAAATGAATATTTTAATCTTGCATTCCATTTTGAGCATTCTTCATTTCTTTTAATAGATTCAAGTTTCTGTTTGATGTCATATTCCTTCTGCCTGAATGACTCATAGACATGTATAAGTCTCTTGACAATGAATTTTTGAGTTTTGTCTTACAATGTTTTTATTTCTTAATTATTTTTGAACAGTATTTGGGTTGATGTTTTCCTGGTGTTTTAAAGATGTCACTCCATTTTTTCTAGCTTATATGGTTTCTGATGAGCAGTCTGCTGAAAATATTGTCTTTGTTCCTCTGTGTATAGTGTCTTTTTTCCTATCATTGCTTTCAAAATTTGTCTTTTGCTTTTTTAGCAGTTTGTTTTAGCAGACATGCCCAGATGTTTGGGTGTGGGGAATGTTGGAGGTGATTAGGGGAGAGCAGATATGCCGCCTGATGTTCTCTGAGCTTCCTAGATATATGGTTTGGTATCTGTCTTTGGTTTTGGAAAATTCTCAGTCATTATTTCTTCTGTTCCCTCTTTTTTCCTTCTGGTATTACAGAATTACATTGTAGTAGCCAGCATCCTCGATGACCATGATGATTCCTGCCTTTCCAGTAGTAATGCTCTTGTGTAGTCCCCTCCTGTACTAGGATTGGCTATCTGTGTGACACATAGCATTCATCAGAAGTTACGGTACAGTATGTCATTTCTGAGATTAGGTTATAAAAGCGAGAACTTCTTGGGTACTCTCTTGCTTCCTCCTGTCTCTTGGATTATTTACTGTGGGGAAGCAAACTGCCATGTTCTGAGTAGCCCAATGGAGAGGCCCACATGGTGAGAAAATAAAGCCTCCAGCCAAGAACCAGCAGGGGGTGTTCCAACAACCACATACATGAGTGCCAGTTAAACTCTGGGTGGCGGCATGCTCCAGCCTTATAAGGGACCCTGAGCCAGAACCATCCAGTCCAGCTGCTCCCGGAATCAGGAACAGTGTAAGATAATAAATGTTTGTTTATTTTAAGATGCTAAATTTTGGGATACTTTGTTGTATAGCAGTGGATGACTAATACATGTGTGTATGTTAGTTAGACTGTTTGCTGTTGCTCCATAGTTCTTTGGGTATTTTTTTTAACCTTTTATTCTCTTTTTGTTTCAATTTGAGCAATTTCTTTTGACCTGTCTTCGTTTGTTTGTTTGTTTTATTTCTTTCCTCACATCTAGTCTACTGAGGAGCCTGTTGGAGGCATTCTCCATCTCCATTTTTGTGTGTTTTTATTTCTAGCACTTCCATTTGATTCTTAAGATTTTCATCTGTGCTGAAACTGCCCAGATTTTGCATATTATTTACCTTTTCCATTAGAGCCTTTAACATAGTAATAAAAATTTAAATTCTCTCTCAGAGAGAGTGAGTTTCAACCTCTGTGTCAGAGCTGAGTCTGGTTCTGTGGATTGCTTTGTCTCTTGCCAGCTTATTGTTTTTTTCCAGGCAGAATTTATGTGCAGATTTTATGGCTCCGCTGCTCCCTCCTTTCTTCCTCTCCCCTTTAACTTTCTGTTAGCTCTGGCCAGTCCTGAACATTGTCTTCTGACATTTCAAGCTATTAAGCCTGTGGCTTTCTGTCGTAAGACACTGATGAATTGAGGAATACCCTCAGGCAAGAAGATAAAAACTTGCATCTTTTACCAGTGCAGTTTTTTGTCTCTCCAAGTGCCTTTAAATATTTTGCTTTTTTGGTGGGGGAGGGGTTCAGAGCTTTTAAATTCTCATCTGTTGGAAGGTTAGTCTGGCCAAGCTACTGGGCCATTAACAAAAGCTAGAACCTGCTCAGCTCCAGAATGGTTTAATAAACACAGATCTGATCATGTCACTTCCTCATTGAAGCCCTTAAAACTCTTTCCATTTATTAACGCCCTTGCCTTTCTCTGCAGGCACATTAACCAGTCTCATGTACAGGGTCTGACCCAAATAACGCCCCTTTTTTATTAGACAATCTTTTATGACAAAATCATAAGCATGTAATTCTGTAACATAACAATATCACACTCAACCACACCATGCGACATTTTTGGTGAAATGTTCAAATTAAAGCTATAAATTTATTGCACCCATATTGTTACTCCACAACCACACTCAAGCCGGCGTTACTTCAGCCAGACCCTGCACTACGATCTAATTATACTGACTTCTTTCAGCAAATAGCAAATTCATACCATTTGTCTTATGCTCACTTTGAGAAAATTGTAATTGCCTGCCCTGTGTAAATTATTTCTCTGACTGTGGCTCTCTCTGTTTATTTCTCTTTGGAGGATCATATTCCTGGGTTCAAATCTATCTCCTACTTACCAGGTGTAACTCTGGACAAGTTACTTATCTCCTTTACACACCTCTGTTTCTCATCTGTGAAATAATGGATAACATTAGTTCCATTCCCACCTAAGAGGTTTGTTGTGAGAATTAAATGGATGATATATACATAAAGTGCTTAAAACAGTGCCTGGTACCAGGGAAACACGCAATAGGTAATAATCATTAGTATTCTCTGCAGCTCATTTCATGTGACTCTATTGTGTATTAACGCTTTTGTCTTCTCTAGTTAAAACAGTTGTCCAATTTTGTTAATGAATATGCTGAGAATTACAAACCTCTGATTAGATCCTATGTATTTTGAGTTGCCATGTGATTTATCTTATAAAAAAATAATGTTTTTTTCCTCCTAAACCAACCTTAGGGATGATAGAAATTTAAGAAACAAAGGCCTAATAAGTGGCGTGAAGTCACTCAGTAAAGAAGAATTGAGTGCAGAATTCTTAAGCTTGTCCCCGAGCACAGCTGTGTGTCATCAGTCTTATGTACCTAAGCAGCCGTTGAAAGCAGGTAGTATTCTTACTATGAATAATTAGAAATGTATCAGATTTTATACACTAAGATTATTGATAGTAATTGTAATTAATAGGAAATTCTTCTTGTGTACATTTCAAATAACAATGTTTGGAATATTTGCTCACACATAAATGGTAAAAAAAATGAAAATTATAATGGTAATACAAAAGAAAACATAATTAACTGTGTTGCCTTCTACATATACTTTTACAAATTAATTTGAATTTTTGTTTACTCACATACAGTTTTACATATTTATAATCATTGTGTGCGTGCTATTTTGTACCTCACAAAGTATACCTTTTAAATTAATGGTGGCTGTTGAATGTATTCATTTGAAGTAGAGAGAAATTTTTAGCTTCTTTTTCAAGTTATCTTCATATTCATAACCTTTTATTAATACTGTAAAAACTCAATAGAAAACCTTGAGAGACTCTAGTACTAGTTCCTTTTAAATTTTAAATTAATGGTTAAAAAAAGACTTTTTTCCACCAGAATAATCCTTTTTTTCCCCAGAATAATCTGTTCTATAATAGAGCTTGATCTTTGATGGAATGTTATATTAAGTCTGTCATAATTTAAAGAACACATTCTATCTTTTCCCTCTGTCAAGAAAGTAATTATTGAAGTCTCTAACATTGTATGTGCTTTTATGTATAATTGTATAAAAATCCATGTATATACTTGCTACTTATTTGACCTTTAAAATGATAAATTTCTTTAGTCCTAATATTCAAAAGGGCATTTAGAAGGAGCAACAGGTTATTCTAGTTTATAGTTTTTCAGGGGTAACATGGTTTCAGTTTGCTCATTATATTACTGTTATTTTAAATCCTTAGTAGAGATAAACCAGTTAATATTTTGAATTTTACCATGAAGAAATTTTAGTTGTTTTTAGTTATCAAAATAATAATGTTAATGAAACGATATCAATTAAAACAATAACTTTTTAGAAGGGTTGGGCATAAAGGTAGTTAAGTTAGAGGTTTTGGACATTTTGAAACAATTTATTGATGTGAGCTTCAGTTGGAAGAATATACTGTTAATACTCTTTGTCAGAATACACATTTTGATCCATAGTTCTTAATTTTCTATTTTACATAGATCGAAGAATCCTTATGATTTTTCTTCTTTTTGAAAATAGTAAAATTAAAATTGTAGTTAAGATATCATGCACATTTCTTAAATTTTTATTCCGGTGAAGCTGTTTAGTTGCCTTTGTCAAAAACATAAAGCATTTGTTAATGTAATATGTTTTTGTTGCATCTAAAACAACTATACTAGAGATACATGTTTCTAAATACTGTTTTTAAAATAAAGTATTGGTTTGTTTTCTAGGTTATTAAAACACCAAATATAAACATAAAATGTTTATTATTTATGGCCAAATACTAATTACATATGTAAAATATTTACTACTAGTATCCTAAATAAAGCTTATAATTGTTTTAAAGAAGCAACACCTTTGGGAGAGAGGAATGAGGAAAAATCTACAAATTCTGGACTACTCATTCTACTTGAAGGCATAGTATCCGATCTTGAAAAATCTCTAGGAACAGCTTTATCTTCAATATTAGAAACAGAAATGAAAATTGCTTTTGGAAACCTGTGGATGGAGGTGAGTATTTCAACTCTACTAGTTGAAAAGTTCTTTTCTGTTGCTAAAGATTTGGTTACCTTATTTTAGGAAATATTACATGTAAGCTTTATTATAATAATCTATATCATGTTATATTTGTATCTGTAGTTTTTGAAATATTTTCAAAATTAAATGATGGACATTTCCAAAAGATGAGGACTGTGTCTTATTAGTCATTTTTCACAGTGAGCAGTTATGTATTGTGTGTCTGCTGCGTGTCAAACAGTTTGCCCTCATGAAGCTGAAGTGGAATTCAGAGAAATTCTCATGCTTAGTTAGAGTCCAAATGTCTAGTACAGGGAATTCCCCTAAGAAGATGTGTTCAGAAAAAGAAAGATGTTTTGGCTTATGTCATATAAATATGAGAATCGGAGTATAAGTTTGATCATATTAGAAAATATTTTGAATTTTCTTTAGATTCATGGCTTTTCTACAATCAGTAAAACACCACATTTGTCAATGGTGGCCTTTTTAGGTTTAATGTTTGTTTGCTTTTCACGCTTACAGCTAGGAGAAATATTAATCCCCATTAATTGTAGATTGTCTCTATTCCAGATACTCAGTGAGATACTAATATTTGCCTAGAGTGTGTTTGTTCTTGATTGCATTTATCAAGATGAGGAAGAATGATCAGAAGTTTCTAGGGGGGTTGATGTAAATTGGTATTTCATGAGTCTAAGACAGTAATTTTATGTGAATGTTCAAAAAAGGACATGTTGACATTTTGTAGTACTAAATGTTTGACCTTCTTTAGAAACATGTCTTTGTAATAGAGAGTATAGCAAGTGTCAATTATAATTGACAACTTTTTTCTCTATCGATTTTTCCACCAGTTACAAGAAATTCATTAGATTAATTTTTCTTGTAGAAATGACTGTGTTGAAAAGTAGAATAATGGTATTTGCTGATTAAAATGTGCTGCTTCTCATTAAAACTGTGTATTCTTTCTGTACTTGTAGTTTCTGAAACTATATAAGGATTAATACTAATGTCCATTTTACAAAGGAATTTGCAATGGAAGCATTTTAAGATTATGATTGACTTTTAATAAAGTGAATTTAAATAACTATATTTTTTTCAGAAATATATGTAGGCATTCTTAAATAGGTACAGTTGACCCTTGAACAACTTGGGGGCTTGGGGTTCTGACCACCATGCAGCTGAAAATCCACATAGAACTTCCCTGAAAACTTAACTGTTAATAGCCTACTGTTGATCAGAAGCCTTACTGACAAAATAGTCAGTTAACATGTAATTTGTATGTTATATGTATTGTATACTGTGTTCTTACAATAGAGTAAGTTAGAAAAAAGAAAATGTTAGTAAGAAAATCATAAGGAAAGTAAAATACATTTACAGAACCATATGTATTTATTGAAAAACTCCACATTTAACTGACCTGCATAGTTCTAACCCATGTTGTTCAAGCGAAAACTGTACTTTTTAAAAAAATAATAGGAATAATAAATCAGTAGATACTAATTTTTTCTAAATACTTTTTAGATGCTGTACTTGAAACCACCATGGACTCTAATGCATTTAATACAGTGCTTTAAAAAACATTGGTTGGCTGTATTTGGATTAATTATGGAAAAGAATTTGCTTTTAACTGTTGAGAGCTTATATGAAAATCTCTGTAAAGGTATGACTCTTTCATTTTGTTTTTAGCTGTTTTATTAAAGTGAGACTAGCTGATACAGTCCATGGAATGTGAAGATAAATTAATAAAAAGTTTATCAGTTGGTTCTTCATCATTTATACTTCTCACTTCCAAAGGGAATTTGTGGCAGGTGGATGAATGGATGCAGCTCACAGAGCTTGTGACTGTTAATAGTGTCATTATTGATGTTCCTTCATACTGTGAATATGTAATTTTAATAATGTTTGGAAACATTTTAAACCACATTTTGTAGTTTATTCCAGCGCACAAATAGAATTATTTAGAGTTTTTTTTCATTTCTGTGTTTAACACAATTTTGACCACGTTTCATGTACTAATTTTAAAAATAATGTATCAGAGTTTTTATCTAAAATACAAATAAGGAATAGGAAATCTTTGGCTTTGGTGCATAGTGAATTTTGGAACCAGAAGAGACTGTGGTCAGCCACTCAGTGGGTGGTTTTTGAACTATGTTGTACAAAGCCTCAGGTTTTTTGAATCACCTCTGGGGCTGCCACCAATTGGAGGGGCAAAAGTCAATGGGAGCCTGGCTGGTGCTGGACCTTGGGCTTTGAACTCCAGTTGTAGCCAAGCAGCTTTCTTTCATCTGTTGCTATATGGAGATTCAATGTAGGATTTGGAAAAAATGTTTCTCTGATAAGAAACAGATGTGAAAAACACTGATCTAATGTGATTAAAATCTGTGTTTTGTGGTCAAGGAAGCTCGCCTTCTGAGGGTAAGTGATTTGTCCAAAGTCAAGCAGCTGGCTTTGTCTTCCTAGGCCTCTAAAAAGCAAAGTAAAAACCCAGAGGATTTAAAATGCCTACTCAGTGCCTTATGACTTATACAAGGTAGATGTTGCATGAATATCTGTTTTTCACAGTTTCCATTGTTAAAAGAAAGACACTTTCCAGGCATTGTGTTTAACTATAAATATTATTTATTAGGTGTATTATTATATAAGAGACATACAACGACATATTGGACACATCTTCAAAGCAGTTTTACAAGATATATAGAAACATTTTTTCATAAATTTTACTAAGGGCATGATTTAGTTGGTTCTATCAGAAGAGAAAGTCCATAAACTTTGAATGATGTGGAATAAGATTTAGTTTCAAAAAAGGGGTATTGAGTTACCCACCATCCTCCATTTGTCTGTTTTTTCCAGGGGTGGGCAGCATTTTGCTCTTACGTGCAGCTTAGAGGTAGTAGGCAGCAGCTCTCCCTGGCAATAGAAAGACGTACAGAGGCGGTGACTGTTTCTTCCGCTAAAAAATTGTTTTTGGAATCATTATGTGCGTTATTTATTGATTCTTGGTTTAGAAGAATCTGATGCCTAATATTCCTGACTTGTAAAGAATAGTAAATAGAATTGTAAAAGTGCCTTCTGCTCTAAGATAATTTGAATTAGAAGAAGAATAAATTATGATTTTGTTTAGTCTTTTTAATAGTATTCTTGCCATTGAATTATACATGTGTGTTTAACATAAGTATACCAAACAGGAATCCTTAGATCTATTCATAGAGAATTGTGGGGAAAATGACTAGTAGCCTTTTCTGACTTTGTTTTCCATATTAACTGTAGCTTATATAATTATTGTCCTTATGTAAGCATTAAATTATTTCAGTTACATAGCTTTCTTTTTATGTCGTGTCTAGGTTCTGAATTTATCACTGTTATTTGCCTTTTGCTCATAATCTTCATAAAGAATTTTTGCAAGACAAAATAAAGTGATTATTTCAAAGATATAAACCCTAATGAACATAGACTACAGTGGAGAAGCACCCTTAAAAAAGCTGTGCCCCATTTCTCCTCCTCAGGATATTTACTGAGTTCATCGAATTTCTGTTCTGTCTTGTGTGTAGCATTTCTCTCATCTAATTTAAACTAGGCATTGACTTCAAAAGTAACTAAAAGTATTTTGGAAGGAAATACACTATTTGTTTGGTAAAAGTAAAGCTAGAAGCTTATCTGTAACCATCACATTAGATTAGAATTTCTGAATATTGTGTAATTAATTATTAAAATTTATCTTTAATTTCATTTGACCTTTCTGTATTTCATAAACAAATACTTGCTGTATAAGTGATATAGGGGAATTCTTTATTTTTTTTAACCCATAGTACTGGGGAAAAACCATGCTGCTGTTTTGGAATTTAACAGTCCCTGAAACTGAACATGAAAATAAAACACATTGTAGTATGGTTTATTCTGTAGGCCTTTGAAAATTGTTAGTAGCAATTTATCCTAATAATGGGAAAACATTTCTTTTTTATTTTGAGTTTTGATGACATTAGAAAGTTATTTAACTTAATTGTTCATGACTTTTAGAATCTTTGAAATTATTGTCACCACATCTCCTAATTGGTTTGAGAATTTAATGTAATTCTAGTTCCTTGAGAGAAAAGTATACCTTTAAATTATTACTTATAGATGAACTCACTTTGTTAATGTTCAGGGGAAAAAATTATGCTGGCTTCTCTTGCTCCAGCTTACTGTTACCTAAATTCTTTATTTTTAGCTAAACGTGTTATATGTAGAGAGAAAAACAGGTTATTTTCAATAAATGTAGTGTTATGTTTCATTACATTACATTTGAAGGTAAATCTGAATCACTGCATCATAACTGAGTTGATTATGAGAGGTACCTCATGTTACTTATGGGCTTACCGCCAAACTGACTGTTCTGATGCCTCCATAGTAATCTGTTGTAAGACAGCTTCAGTTTGGAAAATCTCTGCTTTAACTCGTTTATTTGGTGATTATCTCTCTTTTTCTGAAGAGTATGTCTTTGAACTGACCATATTGAGGGAACTCCTGGAATCTGAATACCACAGAAAACCAGAACCAACTCCAATAACTATGTCTGTAGTTAAGTCAGTTTAATTGTTGCTTTTTATACCAGAGAGATAAATCAGGAGTGGCTTGTAGGTGTAAATGGCATACTCTTCTTAAATCTCATAATTAATATTAGGTTGGTTTTCCAAAGATATTTTCAAGTTGTGTACTCATTCTTATATAATTTTTTTTCCTTCTTAATTTTCTGTTACCAGCTAACAGTGCAGTAGATTTTGCAACAGTGAAATTCCTGCTCCAGGATTCTCAAAGCCTATTACATGCCTTCAGTACAAGGTCAAATTATGATGGTGTTCTTCCGCAGGCCTTTGCTCAAGTAAACACACTACTGCAAACGTTCGCAGAGGTAAGACGTCTTTGGGATGCCATTTAGATAGCTAATCACATTCTGAATGTGGTTAGCAGACAACATATAGGTAAAGGATAATAGGTAAACTTATTCTAACATACTAAAGGCATTAAGTAAAATACTAAGTGAGTTGAATATTGATTAACGGTCCTTATTACAAGTTATAAAACACATTCTCTTATGGAAGTTGTGTCACGGCAGTTGTTGGGAATTTAATTATTTTATTTATTGTATAGTAGACAGCTGTGTACTGTTGGCTGAATGCTCATTTTCCAGGGCTGTAGACCAATGGACCACAACATGCATCGAAATTCTTTGGAATTTTTTTTAATATGCATGTTCCCAGTCCCTCCCAGACCTTACTGAATCAGATTTCTGGGAGTGGTGTTCAGAAATGTTGTTCTTCTTTTACTTTTTGTTTTGAAATAACTTCAAACTTTAAAAACATGGTAAGAGTAATACTTAGAATTCCCATGTATGTCCTTTACCCAGATCCCCCAGTGCTAACATTGTATCACATTTGCTTTATCATTTTCCCTGTGTTCCTGCCTACATTTCTGTTTACCTAACTTCCACATTTTTTTCTGAAGATTTTGAGAGTATGTTGCAGATGTGATGCCCCTTTACACCCTAAATACTAATAATGAATGTCAAGTTTTTAGATCCTTTCATCAATTGGAAATACAGAGATGGGAAGTACTATGAAAATGTGATGTTAAAGCTTAGTCATTTGTCAGATAATGGACATACCATTATGTATACATATATACCACATGGTATTTATGGTATGTATGTATACCATACATACGGTTTGGTATATACCATACACATACATATGTATACATATAGACCAGGTGGTATATGTGTATACATAATGGTATGCCCATTACATATTACCCACTGAGTGTTTAAAGATATTGAATTATTATTTGTAAGTTATTCATTCCTGGGTCCTGATTTTCCAGTCACTACATTAGCAAAAGATTCATGAAGGTGAGTGGTGAAGAATGTAGCATCCTCAGTGGTGCTTTTTCCTCAACACTTGGTGTTAGTGTGATTGCAAGTTCATTGTCTAAGTCAGCCAGGAATTGTGATTTAGCGTGGGCTTTTAAAATATACTTTTAATAGGAGTTTTTTTTTTTAAATGCATGAGATTTGGCGTATGACCTAAATAGTCAGTCATGTCTCAGTAACTTGAGCAACAAAAAGAAATTGGTTACCCCCTAGGATAAGGTATCTATGTAATAACTGTAAAAAAAGTCCCCCTAATCTTAATTTACTAACTGTAGAAAATCAGAAAAAGAGGAATTTCAAAAGCAAATTTATTATTTGCTTTTGAAAAAGGCTCTGAGAAACCAAAATGGAAAGTTAACTAACATAGTCATTTTCCACATTTATATATAAGCAGGGTGGGAACAGGAAAAGAATATGTACATTTATCTTTTGTAAGCCTTCCAACCACCAAAAAATAATAGTAATAAGACTTGCTCTACCAGGGTGATAGGATAACGAAAACCGGTCCTGTTGTTAAACTTCAGGCTTCTATGCCTCGGGATTCCCGGTCTGATGAGCTGTATTTTAACCTCTGCTTGTCTAATCTCTGTGAGCCTTAATTCTTTCTTTTGTAAAGAGAGTATAATAAACCTCTGCCTCAGAACTGACATGAGAAGTAATAAATTAACGTTTGTAAAGTCCTTGGTGCCTAGCACATAAGTGAAATGTGCGTGATGAAGAAATCCACTTGCCTAGTTGTAACACTGCTGTTGGAGAGCAGAGGACAAAACCCATTATGTGTAACAGGCACGGTGGACTGAAGAACCAAATGGGAACAGAAGCATGGATACGTGAACAGACTGATGGTGCTGGAGGGGGGG